>JAKIJQ010000486.1:0-45340 GCA_023373905.1 Rhizoglyphus robini | reverse complement strand
GATTAGATTCATCCTATTTCCATTGCCGCAACCAAATGTATCGGCTGTTTTGATGAACAAGCTTATCTCGAACATGGAAATAGGTTAGATTCATCCTATTTCCATTGCCGATACCAAACTATGATACCAAATGTATCGGCTATGTGATAACCAAGCTTATCTCGTACAATGGAAATAGGTTAGATTCATCCTATTTCCATTGCCGCAACCAAATGTATCGGCTATGTGATGAACAAGCTTATCTCGCTAATGGAAATAGGTTAGATTCATCCTATTTCCATTGCCGCAACCAAATGTATCGGATGTTTTGATGAACAAGCTTATCTCGGCAATGGAAATAGGTTAGATTCATCCTATTTCCATTGCCGCAACCAAATGTATCGGTTATTTGATGAACAAGCTTATCTCGTACATGGAAATAGGTTAGATTCATCCTATTTCCATTGCCGCAACCAAATGTATCGGATGTTTTGATAAACAAGTTTATCTCGCATATGAAAATAGGTTAGATTCATCCTATTTCCATTGCCGCAACCAAATGTATCGGTTATTTGATGAACAAGCTTATCTCGTACATGGAAATAGGTTAGATTCATCCTATTTCCATTGCCGCAACCAAATGTATCGGATGTTTTGATGAACAAGTTTATCTCGCTAATGGAAATAGGTTAGATTCATCCTATTTCCATTGCCGCAACCAAATGTATCGGCTATGTGATGAACAAGCTTATCTCGACAATGGAAATAGGTTAGATTCATCCTATTTCCATTGCCGCAACCAAATGTATCGGTTATTTGATGAACAAGCTTATCTCGTACATGGAAATAGGTTAGATTCATCCTATTTCCATTGCCGCAACCAAATGTATCGGATGTTTTGATGAACAAGCTTATCTCGCAAATGGAAATAGGTTAGATTCATCCTATTTCCATTGCCGCAACCAAATGTATCGGTTATTTGATGAACAAGCTTATCTCGACAATGGGAATAGGTTAGATTCATCATATTTCCATTGCCGCAACCAAATGTATCGGATGTTTTGATGAACAAGCTTATCTCGCAAATGGAAATAGGTTAGATTCATCCTATTTCCATTGCCGCAACCAAATGTATCGGATGTTTTGATGAACAAGCTTATCTCGTACATGGAAATAGGTTAGATTCATCCTATTTCCATTGCCGCAACCAAATGTATCGGTTATTTGATAAACAAGTTTATCTCGCATATGAAAATAGGTTAGATTCATCCTATTTCCATTGCCGCAACCAAATGTCATGCCGATACCAAATGTATCGGCTATTTGATGAACAAGTTTATCTCGGCAATGGAAATAGGTTAGATTCATCCTATTTCCATTGCCGCAACCAAATGTATCGGCTGTTTGATGAACAAGCTTATCTCGGCAATGGAAATAGGTTAGATTCATCCTATTTCCATTGCCGCAACCAAATGTATCGGATGTTTTGATGAACAAGCTTATCTCGCTAATGGAAATAGGTTAGATTCATCCTATTTCCATTGCCGCAACCAAATGTATCGGCTGTTTTGATGAACAAGCTTATCTCGGCAATGGAAATAGGTTAGATTCATCCTATTTCCATTGCCGCAACCAAATGTATCGGAAGTTTTGATGAACAAGCTTATCTCGGCAATGGAAATAGGTTAGATTCATCCTATTTCCATTGCCGCAACCAAATGTATCGGATGTTTTGATGAACAAGCTTATCTCGAACATGGAAATAGGTTAGATTCATCCTATTTCCATTGCCGCAACCAAATGTATCGGCTATGTGATGAACAAGCTTATCTCGCTAATGGAAATAGGTTAGATTCATCCTATTTCCATTGCCGCAACCAAATGTATCGGAAGTTTTGATGAACAAGCTTATCTCGCTAATGGAAATAGGTTAGAATCATCCTATTTCCATTGCCGCAACCAAATGTATCGGCTATGTGATGAACAAGCTTATCTCGACAATGGAAATAGGTTAGATTCATCCTATTTCCATTGCCGCAACCAAATGTATCGGATGTTTTGATGAACAAGCTTATCTCGTACATGGAAATAGGTTAGATTCATCCTATTTCCATTGCCGCAACCAAATGTATCGGCTGTTTTGATGAACAAGTTTATCTCGGCAATGGAAATAGGTTAGATTCATCCTATTTCCATTGCCGCAACCAAATGTATCGGTTATTTGATGAACAAGCTTATCTCGTACATGGAAATAGGTTAGATTCATCCTATTTCCATTGCCGCAACCAAATGTATCGGATGTTTTGATGAACAAGCTTATCTCGCTAATGGAAATAGATTAGATTCAGCCTATTTCCATTGCCGCAACCAAATGTATCGGTTATTTGATGAACAAGCTTATCTCGCCAATGGAAATAGGTTAGATTCATCCTATTTCCATTGCCGCAACCAAATGTATCGGATGTTTTGATGAACAAGCTTATCTCGCTAATGGAAATAGGTTAGATTCATCCTATTTCCATTGCCGCAACCAAATGTATCGGTTATTTGATGAACACGCTTATCTCGTACATGGAAATAGGTTAGATTCATCCTATTTCCATTGCCGCAACCAAATGTATCGGTTATTTGATGAACAAGCTTATCTCGCTAATGGAAATAGGTTAGATTCATTTTATTTCCATTGCCGATACCAAATCTATCGGCTATGGCCGATACCAAATGTATCGGCTATGTGATGAACAAGCTTATCTCGACAATGGAAATAGGTTAGATTCATCCTATTTCCATTGCCGCAACCAAATGTATCGGCTGTTTTGATGAACAAGCTTATCTCGGCAATGGAAATAGGTTAGATTCATCCTATTTCCATTGCCGCAACCAAATGTATCGTATGTTTTGATTAACAAGCTTATCTCGATAATGGAAATAGGTTAGAATCATCCTATTTCCATTGCCGCAACCAAATGTATCGGCTATTTGATGAACAAGCTTATCTCGATAATGGAAATAGGTTAGATTCATCCTATTTCCATTGCCGCAACCAAATGTATCGGATGTTTTGATGAACAAGCTTATCTCGACAATGGAAATAGGTTAGATTCATCCTATTTCCATTGCCGCAACCAAATGTATCGGCTGTTTTGATGAACAAGCTTATCTCGTACATGGAAATAGGTTAGATTCATCCTATTTCCATTGCCGCAACCAAATGTATCGGTTATTTGATGAACAAGCTTATCTCGCTAATGGAAATAGGTTAGATTCATCCTATTTCCATTGCCGCAACCAAATGTATCGGATGTTTTGATGAACAAGCTTATCTCGCTAATGGAAATAGGTTAGATTCATCCTATTTCCATTGCCGCAACCAAATGTATCGGTTATTTGATGAACAAGCTTATCTCGCTAATGGAAATAGATTAGATTCATCCTATTTCCATTGCCGCAACAATCAAATGTATCGGCTATTTGATGAACAAACTTATCTCGCTAATGGAAATAGGTTAGATTCATCCAATTTCCATTGCCGAAACCAAATGTATCGGATATTTTGATGAACAAGCTTATTTCGGCCATGGAAATAGGTTAGATTCATCCTATTTCCATTGCCGCAACCAAATGTATCGGATATTTTGATGACCAAGTTTATCTCGTACATGGAAATAGGTTAGATTCATCCTATTTCCAATGCCGATAACAAATGAATAGGTTGTTTTGATGAACAAGCTTATCTCGTACATGGAAATAGGTTAGATTCATCCTATTTCCATTGCCGCAACCAAATGTATCGGATGTTTTGATGAACAAGCTTATCTCGCTAATGGAAATAGGTTAGATTCATCCTATTTCCATTGCAGCAACCAAATGTATCGGATGTTTTGATGAACAAGCTTATCTCGCTAATGGAAATAGGTTAGATTCATCCTATTTCCATTGCAGCAACCAAATGTATCGGATGTTTTGATGACCAAGCTTATCTCGCTAATGGAAATAGGTTAGATTCATCCTATTTCCATTGCAGCAACCAAATGTATCGGTTATGGCCGATACCAAAATAATCGGCTGTTTGATGAACAAGTTTATCTCGTACATGGAAATAGGTTAGATTCATCCTATTTCCATTGCAGCAACCAAATGTATCGGATGTTTTGATGAACAAGCTTATCTCGCTAATGGAAATAGGTTAGATTCATCCTATTTCCATTGCCGCAACCAAATGTATCGGCTATTTGATGAACAAGTTTATCTCGATACATGGAAATAGGTTAGATTCATCCTATTTCCATTGCCGATACCAAATCTATCGAAACCAAATGTATCGGTTATTTGATGAACAAGCTTATCTCGTACATGGAAATAGGTTAGATTCATCCTATTTCCATTGCCGCAACCAAATGTATCGGCTGTTTTGATGAACAAGCTTATCTCGGCAATGGAAATAGGTTAGATTCATCCTATTTCCATTGCCGCAACCAAATGTATCGGATGTTTTGATGAACAAGCTTATCTCGCTAATGGAAATAGGTTAGATTCATCCTATTTCCATTGCAGCAACCAAATGTATCGGATGTTTTGATGAACAAGCTTATCTCGCTAATGGAAATAGGTTAGATTCATCCTATTTCCATTGCCGCAACCAAATGTATTGGCTGTTTTGATGAACAAGCTTATCTCGTACATGGAAATAGGTTAGATTCATCCTATTTCCATTGCCGCAACCAAATGTATCGGATGTTTTGATGAACAAGCTTATCTCGCTAATGGAAATAGGTTAGATTCATCCTATTTCCATTGCCGCAACCAAATGTATCGGTTATTTGATGAACAAGCTTATCTCGCTAATGGAAATAGGTTAGATTCATCCTATTTCCATTGCCGCAACCAAATGTATCGGATGTTTTGATGAACAAGCTTATCTCGCTAATGGAAATAGGTTAGATTCATCCTATTTCCTTTGCCGCAACTCCGCAATAGCCGATACTAAATCTATCGGCTATGGCCGATACCAAATGTATCGGCTATGTGATGAACAAGCTTATCTCGTACATGGAAATAGGTTAGATTCATCCTATTTCCATTGCCGCAACCAAATGTATCGGATGTTTTGATGAACAAGCTTATCTCGGCAATGGAAATAGGTTAGATTCATCCTATTTCCATTGCCGCAACCAAATGTATCGGCTGTTTGATGAACAAGCTTATCTCGCTAATGGAAATAGGTTAGATTCATCCTATTTCCATTGCCGCAACCAAATGTATCGGTTATTTGATGAACAAGCTTATCTCGTACATGGAAATAGGTTAGATTCATCCTATTTCCATTGCCGCAACCAAATGTATCGGTTATTTGATGAACAAGTTTATCTCGTACATGGAAATAGGTTAGATTCATCCTATTTCCATTGCCGCAACCAAATGTATCGGATGTTTTGATGAACAAGCTTATCTCGCTAATGGAAATAGGTTAGATTCATCCTATTTCCATTGCCGCAACCAAATGTATCGGCTATGTGATGAACAAGCTTATCTCGACAATGGAAATAGGTTAGATTCATCCTATTTCCATTGCCGATACCAAATGTATCGGCTATGGCCGATACCAAAATGAGCCCACATGTGCCCTACAAAAGCATTACACAACCCTACCATAAGCTATAAACATGACAGTATTGACCAAACACACAATGTGCTCTACCCCAGTCAACTCACAGAGAGTGAGTGGGAAAACAAAAAGATTGTAGAGCATAAGAAAACTTGTTCAAAAGGTGGTAGAGTATGATGAATTACCTTCATGGGATCGGTATCAACTGATTAGACACTTTAATTAGCCAAAATGATCAAATCCTAAACCAATAGGATTCAAAAACAAATTGATCAACCACACACGGTGCCCTCTCTCTCTCTCTCTCAGTCAACTCACAGCGAGTGAGTGGGAATACAAAAAGATTGTAGAGCATGATAACTCTTCCTATGATTGCCGCAACTGTTCCAATGAGTGCCGCAACTGTTCTAATGATGCCGCAACTGTTCCAATGAGTGCCGCAACTGTTCTTATGAGTTCCGCAACTGTTCCAATGAGTGCCGCAACTGTTCCAATGAGTGCCGCAACTGTTCTAATCAGTGCCACAACTCATCCTCGTACTGATACTCCAAAATAAAAGTATCAGTACAATGATAACTCTTCCTATCAGTTCCGCAACTGTTCCAATGAGTGCCGCAACTGTTCTAATGAGTGCCGCAACTGTTCTAATGAGTTCCGCAACTGTTCCAATGAGAGCCGCAACTGTTCCATTGAGTGCCGCAACTGTTCCAATGAGTGCCGCAACTGTTCTAATCAGTGCCACAACTCATCCTCGTACTGATACTCCAAAATAAAAGTATCAGTACAATGATAACTCTTCCTATCAGTTCCGCAACTGTTCTAATGATGCCGCAACTGTTCCAATGAGTGCCGCAACTGTTCTTATGAGTTCCGCAACTGTTCCAATGAGTGCCGCAACTGTTCTACCAGTCACAAAGTACTAGACCCGAGTTAATTGTCATTTACAATGTGCAATATATCAAATCGACATGAGACAACAGTGAACATTGGAAGGAAAAATGTAATTTATATTAATTTTCAATTGAACAACCAGTCACAAAGTACTAGACCCGAGTTAATTGTCTTCTGTACTGTGCAATATATCAAATCGACATGAGACAACAGTGAACATTGGAAGGAAAAATGTAATTTATATTAATTTTCAAGTGAACAACCAGTCACAAAGTACTAGACCCGAGTTAATTGTCTTCTGTATTGTGCAATATATCAAATCGACATGAGACAACAGTGAACATTGGAAGGAAAAATGTAATTTATATTAATTTTCAATTGAACAACCAGTCACAAAGTACTAGACCCGAGTTAATTATCTTCTGTACTGTGCAATATATCAAATCGACATGAGACAACAGTGGACATTGGAAGGAAAAATGTAATTTATATTAATTTTCAATTGAACAACCAGTCACAAAGTACTAGACCCGAGTTAATTATCTTCTGTACTGTGCAATATATCAAATCGACATGAGACAACAGTGAACATTGGAAGGAAAAATGTAATTTATATTAATTTTCAAGTGAACAACCAGTCACAAAAGTACTAGACCCGAGTTAATTGTCATTTACAATGTGCAATATATCAAATCGACATGAGACAACCGTGAACATTGGAAGGAAAAATGTAATTTATATTAATTTTCAATTGATCAACCACACACGGTGTCCTCTCTCTCTCAGTCAACTCACAGCGAGTGAGTGGAAATACAAAAAGATTGTAGAGCATGATAACTCTTCCTATGAGTTCCGCAACTGTTCCAATGAGTGCCGCAACAGTTCTAATGAGTTCCGCAACTGTTCTAATGAGTTCCGCAACTGTTCCAATGAGTGCCGCAACTGTTCTAATGAGTTCCGCAACTGTTCCAATGAGTGCCGCAACTGTTCTAATGAGTTCCGCAACTGTTCTAATGAGTTCCGCAACTGTTCCAATGAGTGCCGCAACTGTTCTAATGATGCCGCAACTGTTCCAATGAGTGCCGCAACTGTTCCAATGAGTGCCGCAACTGTTCTAATCAGTGCCGCAAATCATCCTACTGATACTCCGAAATAAAAGTATCAGTACAATGATAACTCTTCCTATCAGTTCCGCAACTGTTCCAATGAGTGCCGCAATGCATTTGGTTGCGGCAATGGAAATTGGCTAGATTCAGCCAATTTCCATCGCTTAGATTGTCCATATCATTAGTTTATCGCAACGCATCACCGATATGGAATAATTATCATCAAATGCACACCACTGTGAACATTTAGAGCCCACATGTGCCCTACAAAAGCATTACACAAACCAACCATAAGCCAATCATTGATATTTTAATTGATAAATGATTAGATTTTAAGCGTAGATTGTCCATATCATTAGTTTTGATGCAACGCAGCACCGATTTGGAAATCTTTTCATAAAATGCACACCACTGTGAACATTTAGAGCCCACATGAGCTATACATTTGGTTGCGGCAATGGAAATTGGTTGAATCTAGCCAATTTCCATCAAGTCAATATGTTTGTATACAACTTTCGAGCATTGCTGTAGCAAAATACATGCGTGGGCCTATTGAATTTACTTGGGCATTATTTAGTTGGACCGTTTAACTTCAAAACTAGCCCAAATGGAACACTGTAATGTCCTTCCAAATACTAATGGGATTCAAAAAACGAAAACACACAATGTGCTCTCTCTATCAGTCAACTCACAGTGAGTGCGGCACTCATTAGAACAGTTGCTGCACTCATTAGAACAGTTGCGGCACTCATTAGAACAGTTGCGGCACTGATAGGATGAGTTATCCTCGTACTGATACTCCGAGTATCCGTACGAGGATGAGTTGCGGCACTGATTGGAACAGTTGCGGCAGTCATAGGAACAGTTGCGGCACTCATTAGAACAGTTGCGGCAGTCATAGGAACAGTTGCGGCACTCATTAGAACAGTTGCGGCAATGATAGGATGAGTTATCCTCGTACTGATACTCCGAGTATCCGTACGAGGATGAGATGCGGTACTGATTGGAACAGTTGCGGCAGTCATAGGAACAGTTGCGGCACTCATTAGAACAGTTGCGGCACTGATAGGATGAGTTATCCTCGTACTGATACTCCGAGTATCCGTACGAGGATGAGTTGCGGCACTGATTGGAACAGTTGCGGTAGTCATAGGAACAGTTGCGGCACTCATTAGAACAGTTGCGGCACTGATAAGAAGAGTTATCATCGTACTGATACTCCGAGTATCCGTACGAGGATGAGTTGCGGAACTGATTGGAACAGTTGCGGCACAGACAGTCAACTCACAGTGAGTGGGGAACACAAAAAGATTGTAGAGCATTAGAAAACGGATGCAAAAGTTGGTAGAGCATGATGGGTTACCTTCATGGGATCGGTATCTACAGATTAGACACTTTAATTAGCCAAAATGATCAAATCCTCGACCAATAGGATTCAAAAAACAAACACACAATGTGCTCTACTTCAGTCAACTCACAGTGAGTGGGGAACACAAAAAGATTGTAGAGCATTAGAAAACGGATGCAAAAGTTGGTAGAGCATGATGGGTTACCTTCATGGGATCGGTATCTACAGATTAGACACTTTAATTAGCCAAAATGATCAAATCCTCGACCAATAGGATTCAAAAAACAAACACACAATGTGCTCTCTCCATCAGTCAACTCACAGTGAGTGGGGAACACAAAAGGTTTGTATACAAATTTCGAGCATTGCTGTAGCAAAATATATGCGTGGGCCTATTGAATTTACTTGGGGATTATTTAGTTGGACCGTTTAACTTCAAAACTAGCCCAAATGGAACACTGAAATGTCCTTCCAAATACTAATGGGATTCAAAAAACAAAAACACACAATGTGCTCTCTCCATCAGTCAACTCACAGTGAGTGGGGAACACAAAAAGATTGTAGAGCATTAGAAAACGGATGCAAAAGTTGGTAGAGCATGATGGGTTACCTTCATGGGATCGGTATCTACAGATTAGACACTTTAATTAGCCAAAATGATCAAATCCTCGACCAATAGGATTCAAAAAACAAACACACAATGTGCTCTCTCCCTCAGTCAACACACAGTGAGTGGGGAATACAAAAAGATTGTAGAGCATTAGAAAACGGGTGCAAAAGGTGGTAGAGCATGATGATTTACCTTCATGGGATCGTTATCTACTGATTAGACACTTCTATTAGCCAAAATGATCAAATCCTCGACCAATAGGATTCAAAAAACAAACTCACAATGTGCTCTACCACAGTCAACCTGACATTGAAGGTTGTGTAACACAACCTTCATATACCAAATGCTCATTGGACACAGGCACACACTTACACACACAATACACACGATACTGATGGACAACGTGGATATTATTATCACGCCGCCAACACCCAATTTAGAGAGTGGATATTTTATTTCATACGCAAATTAACAGTTTAGGACAAGATTGTTAAATACAAATGTGAACATCAAATCAAAAAACTTGCATTTGACAGTTAAAAACTTTGTCACCTAATCATAATAAAATGGCAATGTCTGATTGTTCCTTTGACAATATAGCTAATGTCTTTTTAGATTATGATTCTTGGGACTAGGAAAAATAATCCTGACATAAATTTCTAGCAGTTGGGCATGTGTCGTCACAGCCACGAATTTAATAAGATTCAAAAAACAATCTCAAAATGTGCTCTACTACAGTCAACCTGACAAAGGTAGTGTTACACAACCTTCATATACCAAATGCTCATTGGACACAGGCACACACTCACTCACTCACTGATGTGATTGTCCATATCATTAGTTTCGATGCAACCCAGCACCGATATGGGATTCGTTTCATAAAATGCACACCTCTGTGAACATTTAGAGCCCACATGAGCTATACAAAAGCATGACACAACCCTACCATAAGCCAATCATTGATATTTTAATTGAAAAATAATTAGATTTTTCGCTGTAATTGCCCATATCATTAGTTTCGATGCAACCCAGCACCGATATGGGATTCGTTTCATAAAATGCTCACCTCTGTGGACATTTAAAGCCCACATGAGCTATACAAAAGCATAACACAACCCTACCATAAGCCAATCATTGACATTTTAATTGAAAAATAATTAGATTTTTCGCTATAATTGCCCATATCATTAGTTTTGATGCAACCCAGCACCGATATGGGATTCGTTTCATAAAATGCACACCTCTGTGAACATTTAGAGCCCACATGAGCTATAGAAAAGCATGACACAATCCTACCATAAGCCAATCATTGATATTTTAATTGAAAAATAATTAGATTTTTCGCTTTAATTGTCCATATCATTAGTTTTGATGCAACCCAGCACCGATATGGGATTCGTTTCATAAAATGCACACCTCTGTGAACATTTAGAGCCCACATGAGCTATACAAAAGCATTACACAACCCTACCATAAGCCAATCATTGATATTTTAATTGAAAAATAATTAGATTTTTCGCTTTAATTGCCCATATCATTAGATTTGATGCAACCCAGCACCGATATGGAATTATTAACATCTAATGCACACCTCTGTGAACATTTAGAGCCCACATGAGCTATACAAAAGCATAACACAACCCTACCATAAGCCAATCATTGATATTTTAATTGAAAAATAATTAGATTTTTCGCTATAATTGCCCATATCATTAGATTTGATGCAACCCAGCACCGATATGGGAATCGTTTCATAAAATGCACACCTCTGTGAACATTTAGAGCCCACATGTGCCTTACAAAAGCATTACACAACCCTACCATAAGCCAATCATTGACATTTTAATTGAAAAATAATTAGATTTTTCGCTATAATTGCCCATATCATTAGTTTTGATGCAACCCAGCACCGATATGGGAATCGTTTCATAAAATGCACACCTCTGTGAACATTTAGAGCCCACATGAGCTATACAAAAGCATTACACAACCCTACCATAAGCCAATCATTGATATTTTAATTGAAAAATAATACTTTCACCATCTAAAAACATTGATATCCCTTATTTATCCATAAGTAAGACACTAATTCTCTTAGATTTACTTCATATGTACTAATTAAAACACATAATAAAGCGGAGAATAGAGTATTAGACAAATACCAAACCAAAAAACCAAAAATCTCCAACGTAAACATTGAGAAAACTCGTAATTGAACATTTGCGACAATCTAAAAAAATCGATATCCCTAATTTAACCTCAAGTAGTACACTAATGGAAATAGGATGAATCTAACCTATTTCCATTGCCGAGATAATTTTGTTCATCACATAGCCGATTCATTTGGTATCGGCAATGGAAATAGGATGAATCTAACCTATTTCCATGTACAATATAAACTTGTTCATATAAACAGCCGATACATTTGGTTGCGGCAATGGAAATAGGATGAATCTAACCTATTTCCATGGCCGAGATAAGTTTGTTCAGTCAAACAGCCGATACATCAGTATCAGTCCGAGGATGAGTTGCGGCACCGATATGGACAGTTGCGGCATTGATATGGACATTTGCGGCACCGATATGGACAGTTGCAGCACCGATATGGACAGTTGCGGCACTGATATGGATAGTTGCGGCCCCGATATGGACATTTGCGTCACCGATATGGACAGTTGCGGCACCGATATGGACAGTTGCGGCACCGATATGGACAGTTTCGGCACCGATATGGACAGTTGCGGCACCGATATGGACAGTTGGGGCACCGATATGGACAGTTTCGGCACTGATATGGACAGTTGCGGCATTGATATGGACATTTGCGGCACCGATATGGACAGTTGCGGCACCGATATGGACAGTTGCGGCACTGATATGGATAGTTGCGGCACCGATATGGACAGTTGCGGCACCGATATGGACAGTTGCGGCACTGATTTGGACAGTTGCAGCACTGATATGGATAGTTGCGGCTCCGATATGGACAGTTGCGGCACTGATATTGACAGTTGCGGCACTGATATGAATAGTTGCGACACTGATTTGGACAGTTGCAGCACTGATATGGACAGTTGCGGCACTGATATGGATAGTTGCGGCTCCGATATGGACTGTTGCGGCACCGATATGGACAGTTGCGGCACTGATTTGGACAGTTGCGGCATTGATATTGACATTTGCGGCACTGATATCGATAGTTGCGGCACCGATATGGATCGTTGCGGCACCGATATGGACAGTTGCGGCACTGATATGGACAGTTGCGGCACTGATATTGACAGTTGCGGCACTGATATGGAAAGTTGCGGCACTGTTATGGACAGTTGCGGCACTGTTATGGACAGTTGCAGCACTGATATGGATAGTTGCGGCTGCGATATGGACAGTTGCGGCACCGATATGGACAGTTGCGGCACTGATATGGACAGTTGCGGCACTGATATGGACAGTTGCGGCACTGTTATGGACAGTTGCGGCACTGATATGGACAGTTGCGGGACTCATACGAACAGTTATCCTCGTACTGATACTTTTTTGAGTATCAGTCCTAGGATGAGTTGCGGCACTGATATGGACAGTTGCGGCACTGATATTGACATTTGCGGCACTGATATCGATAGTTGCGGCACCGATATGGATCGTTGCGGCACCGATATGGACAGTTGCGGCACTGATATGGACAGTTGCGGCACTGATATTGACAGTTGCGGCACTGATATGGAAAGTTGCGGCACTGTTATGGACAGTTGCCGCACCGATATGGACAGTTGCGGCACCGATATGGACAGTTGCGGCACTGATATGGATAGTTGCGGCACCGATATGGACAGTTGCGGCACCGATATGGACAGTTGCGGCACTGATTTGGACAGTTGCAGCACTGATATGGATAGTTGCGGCTACGATATGGACAGTTGCGGCACTGATATTGACAGTTGCGGCACTGATATGGATAGTTGCGACACTGATTTGGACAGTTGCAGCACTGATATGGACAGTTGCGGCACTGATATGGATAGTTGCGGCTCCGATATGGACTGTTGCGGCACCGATATGGACAGTTGCGGCACTGATTTGGACAGTTGCGGCACTGATATTGACATTTGCGGCACTGATATCGATAGTTGCGGCACCGATATGGATCGTTGCGGCACCGATATGGACAGTTGCGGCACTGATATGGACAGTTGCGGCACTGATATTGACAGTTGCGGCACTGATATGGAAAGTTGCGGCACTGTTATGGACAGTTGCGGCACTGATATGGACAGTTGCGGCACTGTTATGGACAGTTGCAGCACTGATATGGATAGTTGCGGCTGCGATATGGACAGTTGCGGCACCGATATGGACAGTTGCGGCACCGTTATGGACAGTTGCGGCACTGATATGGACAGTTGCGGCACTGTTATGGACAGTTGCGGCACTGATATGGACAGTTGCGGGACTCATACGAACAGTTATCTTCGTACTGATACTTTTTTGAGTATCAGTCCTAGGATGAGTTGCGGCACTGATATGGACAGTTGCGGCACTGATATTGACATTTGCGGCACTGATATCGATAGTTGCGGCACCGATATGGATCGTTGCGGCACCGATATGGACAGTTGCGGCACTGATATGGACAGTTGCGGCACTGATATTGACAGTTGCGGCACTGATATGGAAAGTTGCGGCACTGTTATGGACAGTTGCCGCACCGATATGGACAGTTGCAGCACTGATATGGATAGTTGCGGCACCGATATGGACGGTTGCGGCACCGATATGGACGGTTGCGGCACCGATATGGACAGTTGCAGCACTGATATGGATAGTTGCGGCTCCGATATGGACAGTTGCGGCACTGATTTGGACAGTTGCAGCACTGATATGGATAGTTGCGGCTCCGATATGGACAGTTGCGGCACTGATATTGACAGTTGCGGCACTGATATGGATAGTTGCGACACTGATTTGGACAGTTGCAGCACTGATATGGACAGTTGCGGCACTGATATGGATAGTTGCGGCTCCGATATGGACTGTTGCGGCACCGATATGGACAGTTGCGGCACTGATTTGGACAGTTGCGGCACTGATATTGACATTTGCGGCACTGATATCGATAGTTGCGGCACCGATATGGATCGTTGCGGCACCGATATGGACAGTTGCGGCACTGATATGGACAGTTGCGGCACTGATATTGACAGTTGCGGCACTGATATGGAAAGTTGCGGCACTGTTATGGACAGTTGCGGCACTGATATGGACAGTTGCGGAACTGTTATGGACAGTTGCAGCACTGATATGGATAGTTGCGGCTGCGATATGGACAGTTGCGGCACCGATATGGACAGTTGCGGCACTGTTATGGACAGTTGCGGCACTGATATGGACAGTTGCGGCACTGTTATGGACAGTTGCGGCACTGATATGGACAGTTGCGGGACTCATACGAACAGTTATCCTCGTACTGATACTTTTTTGAGTATCAGTCCTAGGATGAGTTGCGGCACTGATATGGACAGTTGCGGCACTGATATTGACATTTGCGGCACTGAAATCGATAGTTGCGGCACCGATATGGATCGTTGCGGCACCGATATGGACAGTTGCGGCACTGATATGGACAGTTGCGGCACTGATATTGACAGTTGCGGCACTGATATGGAAAGTTGCGGCACTGTTATGGACAGTTGCCGCACCGATATGGACAGTTGCAGCACTGATATGGATAGTTGCGGCACCGATATGGACGGTTGCGGCACCGATATGGACAGTTGCGGCACTGATTTGGACAGTTGCAGCACTGATATGGATAGTTGCGGCTCCGATATGGACAGTTGCGGCACTGATATTGACAGTTGCGGCACTGATATGGATAGTTGCGGCACTGATTTGGACAGTTGTAGCACTGATATGGATAGTTGCGGCACCGATATGGACAGTTGCAGCACTGATATGGACAGTTGCGGCACTGATTTGGACAGTTGCAGCACTGATATGGACAGTTGCCGCACCGATATGGACAGTTGCGGCACTGTTATGGACAGTTGCGGCACCGATATGGACGGTTGCGGGACTCATACGAACAGTTATCCTCGTACTGATACTTTTTTGAGTATCAGTCTGAGGATGATTTGCGGCACTGATATGGACATTTGCGGCACCGATATAGACAGTTGCGGCACTGTTATGGACAGTTGCGGCACTGATATGGACAGTTGCGGGACTCATACGAACAGTTATCCTCGTACTGATACTTTTTTGAGTATCAGTCCGAGGATGAGTTGCGGCACTGATATGGACAGTTGCTGCACTGATATTGACAGTTGCGGCACTGATATGGATAGTTGCGGCACCGATATGGACGGTTGCAGAACCGATATGGACAGTTGCGGCACTGATTTGGACAGTTGCAGCACTGATAAGGATAGTTGCGGCTCCGATATTGACAGTTGCGGCACCGATATGGACAGTTGCGGCACTGTTATGGACAGTTGCGGCACTGATATGGACAGTTGCGGGACTCATACGAACAGTTATCCTCGTACTGATACTTTTTTGAGTATCAGTCTGAGGATGATTTGCGGCACTGATATGGACATTTGCGGCACCGATATGGACAGTTGCGGCACTGATATGGACAGTTGCGGCACTGTTATGGACAGTTGCCGCACCGATATGGACAGTTGCAGCACTGATATGGATAGTTGCGGTACTGATATGGACAGTTGAGGCACTCATACGAACAGTTATCCTCGTACTGATACTTTTTGAGTATCAGTCTGAGGATAATTTGCGGCACTGATATGGACATTTGCGGCACCGATATGGACAGTTGCCGCACCGATATGGACAGTTGCAGCACTGTTATGGACAGTTGCGGCACTCATACGAACAGTTATCCTCGTACTGATAATTTTTTGAGTATCAGTATGAGGATGATTTGCGGCACTGATATGGACATTTGCGGCACTGATATGGATAGTTGCGGCACCGATAAGGACGGTTGCGGCACCGATATGGACAGTTCCGGCACTGATATACATAGTTGCGGCCCCGATATGGACATTTGCGGCTCCGATAAGGACGGTTGCGTCACCGATATGGAAAGTTGCGCAACTGATATGGAAAGTTGCGGCACTGATATGGACAGTTGCGGCACTGTTATGGACGGTTGCAGCACTGATATTGATAGTTGCGGCTGCGATATGGACAGTTGCGGTACCGATATGGACAGTTTCGGCACCGATATGGACAGTTGCAGCACCGATATGGACAGTTGCGGCACTGATATGGATAATTTCGGCACTGATATGGACATGTGCGGCACCGATATGGACAGTTGCGGAACTCATACGAACAGTTATCCTCGTACTGATACTTTTTTGAGTATCAGTCTGAGGATGATTTGCGGCACTGATATGGACAGTTGCGGCACTGTTATGGACGGTTGCAGCACTGATATGGATAGTTGCGGCTGCGATATGGACAGTTGCGGCACTGTTATGGACAGTTGCGGCACTGATATGGACACTTGCGTCACCGATATGGAAAGTTGCGCAACTGATATGGAAAGTTGCGGCACTGATATGGATAGTTGCGGCACCGATATGGACAGTTGCGGCACCGATATGGACAGTTGCGGCACTGTTATGGACAGTTGCGGCACTGATATGGACAGTTGCGGCACTGTTATGGACGGTTGCAGCACTGATATGGATAGTTGCGGCTGCGATATGGACAGTTGCGGTACCGATATGGACAGTTGCGGCACTGTTATGGACAGTTGCGGCACTGATATGGACAGTTGCGGCACTGTTATGGACAGTTGCGGCACTGATATGGACAGTTGCGGGACTCATACGAATAGTTATCCTCGTACTGATACTTTTTTGAGTATCAGTCCGAGGATGAGTTGCGGCACTGATATGGACAGTTGCGGCACTGATATGGACAGTTGCGGCACTGTTATGGACAGTTGCGGCACTGATATGGACAGTTGCGGGACTCATACGAATAGTTATCCTCGTACTGATACTTTTTTGAGTATCAGTCCGAGGATGAGTTGCGGCACTGATATGGACAGTTGCGGCACTGATATTGACATTTGCGGCACTGATATCGATAGTTTCGGCACTGATATGGATAGTTGCGGCACCGATATGGACAGTTGCAGCACTCATACGAACAGTTATCCTCGTACTGATACTTTTTTGAGTATCAGTCCGAGGATGAGTTGCGGCACTGATATGGACAGTTGCGGCACTGATATTGACAGTTGCGGCACTGATATGGATAGTTGCGGCACCGATATGGACAGTTGCGGCACCGATATGGACAGTTTCGGCTCCGATATGGACAGTTGCGGCACTGTTATGGACGGTTGCGGCACTGATATTGACAGTTGCGGCACTGATATGGAAAGTTGCGGCACTGTTATGGACAGTTGCGGCACTGATATGGACAGTTGCGGAACTGTTATGGACAGTTGCAGCACTGATATGGATAGTTGCGGCTGCGATATGGACAGTTGCGGCACCGATATGGACAGTTGCGGCACTGTTATGGACAGTTGCGGCACTGATATGGACAGTTGCGGCACTGTTATGGACAGTTGCGGCACTGATATGGACAGTTGCGGGACTCATACGAACAGTTATCCTCGTACTGATACTTTTCTGAGTATCAGTCTGAGGATGATTTGCGGCACTGATATGGACAGTTGCGGCACTGATATGGACAGTTGCGGCACTGAAATCGATAGTTGCGGCACCGATATGGATCGTTGCGGCACCGATATGGACAGTTGCGGCACTGATATGGACAGTTGCGGCACTGATATTGACAGTTGCGGCACTGATATGGAAAGTTGCGGCACTGTTATGGACAGTTGCCGCACCGATATGGACAGTTGCAGCACTGATATGGATAGTTGCGGCACCGATATGGACAGTTGCGGCACCGATAAGGACAGTTGCGGCACTGATTTGGACAGTTGCAGCACTGATATGGATAGTTGCGGCTCCGATATGGACAGTTGCGGCACTGATATTGACAGTTGCGGCACTGATATGGATAGTTGCGGCACTGATTTGGACAGTTGTAGCACTGATATGGATAGTTGCGGCACCGATATGGACAGTTGCAGCACTGATATGGACAGTTGCGGCACTGATTTGGACAGTTGCAGCACTGATATGGACAGTTGCGGCACCGATATGGACAGTTGCGGCACTGATATGGACAGTTGCGGCACTGATATGGACAGTTGCGGCACTCATACGAACAGTTATCCTCGTACTGATACTTTTTTGAGTATCAGTCTGAGGATGATTTGCGGCACTGATATGGACATTTGCGGCACCGATATGGACAGTTGCGGCACTGTTATGGACAGTTGCGGCACTGATATGGACACTTGCGGTACTCATAGGAACAGTTATCCTCGTACTGATACTTTTATGAGTATCAGTCCGAGGATGAGTTGCGGCACTGATATGGACAGTTGCTGCACTGATATTGACAGTTGCGGCACTGATATGGATAGTTGCGGCACCGATATGGACGGTTGCAGAACCGATATGGACAGTTGCGGCACTGATATGGACAGTTGCGGCACTGATATGGATAGTTGCGGCACCGATATGGACAGTTGCGGCACCGATATGGACAGTTGCGGCACTGATATGGACAGTTGCGGCACTGATATGGACAGTTGCGGCACTCATAGGAACAGTTACCCTCGTACTGATACTTTTTTGAGTATCAGTCTGAGGATGATTTGCGGCACTGATATGGACATTTGCGGCACCGATATGGACAGTTGCGGCACTGTTATGGACAGTTGCGGCACTGATATGGACAGTTGCGGCACTGTTATGGACAGTTGCGGCACCGATATGGACAGTTGCGGCACTGATATGGACAGTTGCGGTACTGATATGGACAGTTGAAGCACTCATACGAACAGTTATCCTCGTACTGATACTTTTTTGAGTATCAGTCCGAGGATAATTTGCCGCACTGATATGGACATTTGCGGCACCGATATGGACAGTTGCGGCACCGATATGGACAGTTGCGGCACTGTTATGGACAGTTGCGGCACTGATACGAACAGTTATCCTCGTACTGATACTTTTTTGAGTATCAGTCTGAGGATGATTTGCGGCACTGATATGGACATTTGCGGCACTGATATGGACAGTTGCGGCACTGATAAGGACAGTTGCGGCACCGATATGGACAGTTGCGGCACTGATATACATAGTTGCGGCCCCGATATGGACATTTGCGGCTCCGATAAGGACGGTTGCGTCACCGATATGGAAAGTTGCGCAACTGATATGGAAAGTTGCGGCACTGATATGGACAGTTGCGGCACTGATATGGACAGTTGCGGCACTGATATGGATAGTTGCGGCACCGATATGGACAGTTGCGGCACCGATATGGACAGTTGCGGCACCGATATGGACAGTTGCGGCACCGATATGGACAGTTGCGGCACTGATATGGATAATTTCGGCACTGATATGGACATGTGCGGCACCGATATGGACAGTTGCGGCACTCATACGAACAGTTATCCTCGTACTGATACTTTTTTGAGTATCAGTCTGAGGATGATTTGCGGCACTGATATGGACAGTTGCGGCACTGATATGGACAGTTGCGGCACTGATATGGATAGTTGCGGCTGCGATATGGACAGTTGCGGCACTGTTATGGACAGTTGCGGCACTGATATGGACACTTGCGTCACCGATATGGAAAGTTGCGCAACTGATATGGAAAGTTGCGGCACTGATATGGATAGTTGCGGCACCGATATGGACAGTTGCGGCACCGATATGGACAGTTGCGGCACTGTTATGGACAGTTGCGGCACTGATATGGACAGTTGCGGCACTGTTATGGACGGTTGCAGCACTGATATGGATAGTTGCGGCTGCGATATGGACAGTTGCGGTACCGATATGGACAGTTGCGGCACTGTTATGGACAGTTGCGGCACTGATATGGACAGTTGCGGCACTGTTATGGACAGTTGCGGCACTGATATGGACAGTTGCGGGACTCATACGAATAGTTATCCTCGTACTGATACTTTTTTGAGTATCAGTCCGAGGATGAGTTGCGGCACTGATATGGACAGTTGCGGCACTGATATGGACAGTTGCGGCACTGTTATGGACAGTTGCGGCACTGATATGGACAGTTGCGGGACTCATACGAATAGTTATCCTCGTACTGATACTTTTTTGAGTATCAGTCCGAGGATGAGTTGCGGCACTGATATGGACAGTTGCGGCACTGATATTGACATTTGCGGCACTGATATCGATAGTTTCGGCACTGATATGGATAGTTGCGGCACCGATATGGACAGTTGCAGCACTCATACGAACAGTTATCCTCGTACTGATACTTTTTTGAGTATCAGTCCGAGGATGAGTTGCGGCACTGATATGGACAGTTGCGGCACTGATATTGACAGTTGCGGCACTGATATGGATAGTTGCGGCACCGATATGGACAGTTGCGGCACCGATATGGACAGTTTCGGCTCCGATATGGACAGTTGCGGCACCATGCACCAGCAATGGAAATAGGATGAATCTAACCTATTTCCAGTTGCGAAATTAGTTTGTTCATCTAAACAGCCGATACATTTGGTTGCGGCAATGGAAATAGCATGAATCTAACCTATTTCCATGGCCGAGATAAGTTTGTTCAGTCAAACAGACGATACATATGGTTGCGGCACTGGAAATAGGATGAATCTAACATATTTCCATGGCCGAGATAAGTTTGTTCAGTCAAACAGCCGATTCATATGGTTGCCGCAATGGAAATAGGATGAATCTAACCTATTTCCATTTGCGAGATAAGCTTGTTCAATCAAATAGCCGATACATACGGTATCGGCCAATATAGAGTTGCGGCACTGATATGTACAATTGCGGCACTGATATTGACAGTTGTGGCACTGATATGGATAGTTGCGGCACCGATATGGACGGTTGCGGCATCGATATGGACATTTGCGGCACCGATAAGGACAGTTGCGGCACTCATACGAACAGTTATCCTCGTACTGATACTTTTTGAGTATCAGTCCGAGGATGAGTTGCGGCACCGATATGGACATTTGCGGCAGCGATATGGACAGTTGCGGCACTCATACGAACAGTTATCCTCGTACTGATACTTTTTTGAGTATCAGTCTGAGGATGATTTGCGGCACTGATATGGACATTTGCGGCACCGATATAGACAGTTGCGGCACTGTTATGGACAGTTGCGTTACAGATATGGACATTTGCGGCACCGATATGGACAGTTTCGGCACTCATACGAACAGTTATCCTCGTACTGATAATTTTTTGAGTATCAGTATGAGGATGATTTGCGGCACTGATATGGACATTTGCGGCACTGATATGGATAGTTGCGGCACCGATAAGGACGGTTGCGGCCCCGATATGGACATTTGCGGCTCCGATAAGGACGGTTGCGGCACCGATATGGACAGTTCCGGCACTGATATACATAGTTGCGGCCCCGATATGGACATTTGCGGCTCCGATAAGGACGGTTGCGGCACCGATATGGACAGTTCCGGCACTGATATACATAGTCGCGGCCCCGATATGGACATTTGCGGCACCGATATGAACAGTTGCGGCCCCGATATGGACAGTTTCAGTACTGATATGGATAGTTGCAGCTCCGATATGGACAGTTGCGGCACCGATATGGACAGTTGCGGCACCGATATGGACAGTTGCGGCACTGATTTGGACAGTTGCGGCACTGATATTGACAGTTGCGGCACTGATATGGATAGTTGCGGCACTGATTTGGACAGTTGCAGCACTGATATGGACAGTTGCGGTACTGATTTGGACAGTTGCAGCACTGATTTGGACAGTTGCAGCACTGATATGGATAGTTGCGGCTCCGATATGGACAGTTGCGGCACCGATATGGACAGTTGCAGCACTGATTTGGACAGTTGCAGCACTGATATGGATAGTTGCGGCCCCGATATGGACAGTTGCGGCACCGATATGGACAGTTGCGGTACTGATATGGACAGTTGAGGCACTCATACGAACAGTTATCCTCGTACTGATACTTTTTTGAGTATCAGTCTGAGAATGATTTGCGGCACTGATATGGACATTTGCGGCACCGATATGAACAGTTGCGGCACTGATTTGGACAGTTGTAGCACTGATATGGATAGTTGCGGCACCGATATGGACTGTTCCGGCACTGATATACATAGTTGCGGCCCCGATATGGACATTTGCGGCTCCGATAAGGACGGTTGCGGCACCGATATGGACAGTTCCGGCACTGATATACATAGTTGCGGCCCCGATATGGACATTTGCGGCACCGATATGAACAGTTGCGGCCCCGATATGGACAGTTTCAGTACTGATATGGATAGTTGCAGCTCCGATATGGACAGTTGCGGCACCGATATGGACAGTTGCGGCACCGATATGGACAGTTGCGGCACTGATATGGACAGTTGCGGCACTGATATTGACAGTTGCGGCACTGATATGGATAGTTGCGGCACTGATTTGGACAGTTGCAGCACTGATATGGACAGTTGCGGTACTGATTTGGACAGTTGCAGCACTGATTTGGACAGTTGCAGCACTGATATGGATAGTTGCGGCTCCGATATGGACAGTTGCGGCACCGATATGGACAGTTGCAGCACTGATTTGGACAGTTGCAGCACTGATATGGATAGTTGCGGCCCCGATATGGACAGTTGCGGCACCGATATGGACAGTTGCGGTACTGATATGGACAGTTGAGGCACTCATACGAACAGTTATCCTCGTACTGATACTTTTTTGAGTATCAGTCTGAGAATGATTTGCGGCACTGATATGGACATTTGCGGCACCGATATGAACAGTTGCGGCACTGATTTGGACAGTTGTAGCACTGATATGGATAGTTGCGGCACCGATATGGATAGTTGCGGCTCCGATATGGACAGTTGCGGCACCGATATGGACAGTTGCGGCACTGATTTGGACAGTTGCAGCACTGATATGGATAGTTGCGGCCCCGATATGGACAGTTGCGGCACCGATATGGACAGTTGCGGTACTGATATGGACAGTTGAGGCACTCATACGAACAGTTATCCTCGTACTGATACTTTTTTGAGTATCAGTCTGAGGATGAATTGCGGCACCGATATGGACAGTTGCGGCACTGATTTGGACAGTTGTAGCACTGATATGGATAGTTGGGGCACCGATATGGACAGTTGCGGCACCGATATGGACAGTTGCGGTACTGATATGGACAGTTGAGGCACTGATTTGGATAGTTGCGGCACTCATAGGAACAGTTATCCTCGTACTGATACTTTTTTGAGTATCAGTCTGAGGATCATTTGCGGCACTGATATGGACATTTGCGGCTCCGATATGGACAGTTGCGACACTGTTATGGACAGTTGCGGCACTGATATGGATAGTTGCGGCACCGATATGGACAGTTGTTCCACTTATATGGACAGTTGCGGCACTTATATGGAAAGTTGATCCACTTATATGGACAGTTGCGCCACTTATATGGACAGTTGCGGCACTGATATGGACACTTGCGTCACCGATATGGACAGTTGCGGCACCGATATGGACAGTTGCGGTACTGATATGGATAGTTGCGGCACCGATATGGACAGTTGCGGCACTGATATGGACAGTTGTTCCACTTATTTGGACAGTTGCGCCACTTATATGGACAGTTTCGGCACCGATATGGACGGTTGCGGCACCGATATGGACAGTTGCGGCACTGATATGGACATTTGCGGCACCGATATGGATAGTTGCGACACTGTTATGGACAGTTGCGGCACCGATATGGATAGTTGCGGCACCGATATGGACAGTTGCGCCACTTATATGGACAGTTGCGGCACTGATATGGACAGTTGAGGCACTGATTTGGATAGTTGCGGCACTCATAGGAACAGTTTTTCCTCGTACTGATACTTTTTTGAGTATCAGTCTGAGGATCATTTGCGGCACTGATATGGACATTTGCGGCACCGATATGGACAGTTGCGACACTGTTATGGACAGTTGCGGCACTGATATGGATAGTTGCGGCACCGATATGGACAGTTGTTCCACTTATATGGACAGTTGCGGCACTTATATGGACAGTTGTTCCACTAATTTGGACAGTTGCGCCACTTATATGGACAGTTACGGCACTGATATGGACACTTGCGTCACCGATATGGACAGTTGCGCCACTGATATGGAAAGTTGCGGCACTGATATGGGTAGTAGCGGTACTGTTATGGACAGTTGCGGCACCGATATGGATTGTTGCGGCACCGATATGGACAGTTGCGCCACTTATATGGACAGTTGCGGCACTGTTATGGATAGTTGCGGCCCCGATATGGACAATTGCGGCACTGTTATGGACAGTTGCGGCACTCATACGAACAGTTATCCTCTTACTGATACTTTTTTGAGTATCAGTCCGAGGATGAGTTGCGGCACTGATATGGACAGTTGCGGCACTGATATTGACAGTTGCGGCACTGATATGGATAGTTGCAGCCCCGATATGGACAATTGCGGCACTGTTATGGACAGTTGCGGCACTCATACGAACAGTTATCCTCTTACTGATACTTTTTTGAGTATCAGTCCGAGGATGAGTTGCGGCACTGATATGGACAGTTGCGGCACTGATATTGACAGTTGCGGCACTGATATGGATAGTTGCTGCCCCGATATGGACAATTGCGGCACTGTTATGGACAGTTGCGGCACTGATATGGACAGTTGCGGCCCTCATACGAACAGTTATCCTCGTACTGATACTTTTTTGAGTATCAGTCCGAGGATGAGTTGCGGCACTGATATGGACAGTTGCGGCACTGATATTGACAGTTGCGGCACTGATATGGATAGTTGCAGCCCCGATATGGACAATTGCGGCACTGTTATGGACAGTTGCGGCACTCATACGAACAGTTATCCTCGTACTGATACTTTTTTGAGTATCAGTCTGAGGATGAATTGCGGCACCGATATGAACAGTTGCGGCCCCGATATGGACAGTTTCAGTACTGATATGGATAGTTGCAGCTCCGATATGGACAGTTGCGGCACCGATATGGACAGTTGCGGCACCGATATGGACAGTTGCGGCACTGATTTGGACAGTTGCGGCACTGATATTGACAGTTGCGGCACTGATATGGATAGTTGCGGCACTGATTTGGACAGTTGCAGCACTGATATGGACAGTTGCGGTACTGATTTGGACAGTTGCAGCACTGATTTGGACAGTTGCAGCACTGATATGGATAGTTGCGGCTCCGATATGGACAGTTGCGGCACCGATATGGACAGTTGCAGCACTGATTTGGACAGTTGCAGCACTGATATGGATAGTTGCGGCCCCGATATGGACAGTTGCGGCACCGATATGGACAGTTGCGGTACTGATATGGACAGTTGAGGCACTCATACGAACAGTTATCCTCGTACTGATACTTTTTTGAGTATCAGTCTGAGAATGATTTGCGGCACTGATATGGACATTTGCGGCACCGATATGGACAGTTGCGGCACTGATTTGGACAGTTGTAGCACTGATATGGATAGTTGCGGCACCGATATGGACAGTTGCGGCACCGATATGGACAGTTGCGGTACTGATATGGACAGTTGAGGCACTGATTTGGATAGTTGCGGCACTCATAGGAACAGTTATCCTCGTACTGATACTTTTTGAGTATCAGTCTGAGGATCATTTGCGGCACTGATATGGACATTTGCGGCTCCGATATGGACAGTTGCGACACTGTTATGGACAGTTGCGGCACTGATATGGATAGTTGCGGCACCGATATGGACAGTTGTTCCACTTATATGGACAGTTGCGGCACTTATATGGAAAGTTGATCCACTTATATGGACAGTTGCGCCACTTATATGGACAGTTGCGGCACTGATATGGACACTTGCGTCACCGATATGGACAGTTGCGGCACCGATATGGACAGTTGCGGTACTGATATGGATAGTTGCGGCACCGATATGGACAGTTGCGGCACTGATATGGACAGTTGTTCCACTTATTTGGACAGTTGCGCCACTTATATGGACAGTTTCGGCACCGATATGGACGGTTGCGGCACCGATATGGACAGTTGCGGCACTGATATGGACATTTGCGGCACCGATATGGATAGTTGCGACACTGTTATGGACAGTTGCGGCACCGATATGGATAGTTGCGGCACCGATATGGACAGTTGCGCCACTTATATGGACAGTTGCGGCACTGATATGGACAGTTGAGGCACTGATTTGGATAGTTGCGGCACTCATAGGAACAGTTTTCCTCGTACTGATACTTTTTTGAGTATCAGTCTGAGGATCATTTGCGGCACTGATATGGAAAGTTGCGGCACTGATATGGGTAGTGGCGGTACTGTTATGGACAGTTGCGGCACCGATATGGATTGTTGCGGCACCGATATGGACAGTTGCGCCACTTATATGGACAGTTGCGGCACTGTTATGGATAGTTGCGGCCCCGATATGGACAATTGCGGCACTGTTATGGACAGTTGCGGCACTCATACGAACAGTTATCCTCTTACTGATACTTTTTTGAGTATCAGTCCGAGGATGAGTTGCGGCACTGATATGGACAGTTGCGGCACTGATATTGACAGTTGCGGCACTGATATGGATAGTTGCAGCCCCGATATGGACAATTGCGGCACTGTTATGGACAGTTGCGGCACTCATACGAACAGTTATCCTCTTACTGATACTTTTTTGAGTATCAGTCCGAGGATGAGTTGCGGCACTGATATGGACAGTTGCGGCACTGATATTGACAGTTGCGGCACTGATATGGATAGTTGCTGCCCCGATATGGACAATTGCGGCACTGTTATGGACAGTTGCGGCACTGATATGGACAGTTGCGGCCCTCATACGAACAGTTATCCTCGTACTGATACTTTTTTGTGTATCAATCCGAGGATGAGTTGCGGCACTGATATGGACAGTTGCGGCACTGATATTGACAGTTGCGGCACTGATATGGATAGTTGCGGCAACGATATGGACACTTGCGGCACCGATATGGACAGTTTCGGCACCGATATGGACAGTTTCGGCACCGATATGGACAGTTGCAGCACCGATATGGACAGTTGCGGCACTGATATGGATAATTTCGGCACTGATATGGACATGTGCGGCACTGTTATGGACAGTTGCGGCACTGATATGGATAGTTGCGGCACCGATATGGACAGTTGTTCCACTTATATGGACAGTTGCGGCACTTATATGGACAGTTGTTCCACTAATTTGGACAGTTGCGCCACTTATATGGACAGTTACGGCACTGATATGGACACTTGCGTCACCGATATGGACAGTTGCGCCACTGATATGGAAAGTTGCGGCACTGATATGGGTAGTGGCGGTACTGTTATGGACAGTTGCGGCACCGATATGGATTGTTGCGGCACCGATATGGACAGTTGCGCCACTTATATGGACAGTTGCGGCACTGTTATGGATAGTTGCGGCCCCGATATGGACAATTGCGGCACTGTTATGGACAGTTGCGGCACTCATACGAACAGTTATCCTCTTACTGATACTTTTTTGAGTATCAGTCCGAGGATGAGTTGCGGCACTGATATGGACAGTTGCGGCACTGATATTGACAGTTGCGGCACTGATATGGATAGTTGCAGCCCCGATATGGACAATTGCGGCACTGTTATGGACAGTTGCGGCACTCATACGAACAGTTATCCTCTTACTGATACTTTTTTGAGTATCAGTCCGAGGATGAGTTGCGGCACTGATATGGACAGTTGCGGCACTGATATTGACAGTTGCGGCACTGATATGGATAGTTGCTGCCCCGATATGGACAATTGCGGCACTGTTATGGACAGTTGCGGCACTGATATGGACAGTTGCGGCCCTCATACGAACAGTTATCCTCGTACTGATACTTTTTTGTGTATCAATCCGAGGATGAGTTGCGGCACTGATATGGACAGTTGCGGCACTGATATTGACAGTTGCGGCACTGATATGGATAGTTGCGGCAACGATATGGACACTTGCGGCACCGATATGGACAGTTTCGGCACCGATATGGACAGTTTCGGCACCGATATGGACAGTTGCAGCACCGATATGGACAGTTGCGGCACTGATATGGATAATTTCGGCACTGATATGGACATTTGCGGCACCGATATGGACAGTTGCGGCACTCATACGAACAGTTATCCTCGTACTGATACTTTTTTGAGTATCAGTCTGAGGAAGATTTGCGGCACTGATATGGACATTTGCGGCACCGATATAGACAGTTGCGGCACTGTTATGGACAGTTGCGGCACTGATATGGACAGTTGCGGGAATCATACGAACAGTTATCCTCGTACTGATACTTTTTTGAGTATCAGTCCGAGGATGAGTTGCGGCACTGATATGGACAGTTGCGGCACCGATATGGACAGTTGCGGCACTCATACGAACAGTTATCCTCGTAATGATACTTTTTTGAGTATCAGTCTGAGGATGA
The DNA here is from genome assembly GCA_023373905.1 of Rhizoglyphus robini. Classification (NCBI taxonomy): domain Eukaryota; kingdom Metazoa; phylum Arthropoda; class Arachnida; order Sarcoptiformes; family Acaridae; genus Rhizoglyphus; species Rhizoglyphus robini. The sequence continues at coordinate 16,148 of JAKIJQ010000486.1, read as the reverse complement.
TTTGCGGCACTGATATGGACATTTGCGGCACCGATATAGACAGTTGCGGCACTGTTATGGACAGTTGCGGTACTGATATGGACATTTGCGGCACCGAAATGGACAGTTTCGGCACTCATACGAACAGTTATCCTCGTACTGAAACTTTTTGAGTATCAGTCTGAGGATGATTTGCGGCACTGATATGGACATTTGCGGCACCGATATAGACAGTTGCGGCACTGTTATGGACAGTTGCGGCACTGATATGGACAGTTGCGGGAATCATACGAACAGTTATCCTCGTACTGATACTTTTTTGAGTATCAGTCCGAGGATGAGTTGCGGCACTGATATGGACAGTTGCGGCACCGATATGGACAGTTGCGGCACTCATACGAACAGTTATCCTCGTAATGATACTTTTTGAGTATCAGTCTGAGGATGATTTGCGGCACTGATATGGACATTTGCGGCACCGATATAGACAGTTGCGGCACTGTTATGGACAGTTGCGGTACTGATATGGACATTTGCGGCACCGATATGGACAGTTTCGGCACTCATACGAACAGTTATCCTCGTACTGATACTTTTTTGAGTATCAATCTGAGGATGATTTGCGGCACTGATATGGACATTTGCGGCACCGATATAGACAGTTGCGGCACTGTTATGGACAGTTGCGGCACTGATATGGACAGTTGCGGGACTCATACGAACAGTTATCCTCGTACTGATACTTTTTTGAGTATCAGTCCGAGGATGAGTTGCGGCACTGATATGGACAGTTGCTGCACTGATATTGACAGTTTCGGCACTGATATGGATAGTTGCGGCACCGATATGGACGGTTGCAGCACCGATATGGACAGTTGCGGCACTGATTTGGACAGTTGCAGCACTGATATGGATAGTTGCGGCTCCGATATGGACAGTTGCGGCACCGATATGGACAGTTGCGGCACTGATATGGACAGTTGCGGGACTCATATGAACAGTTATCCCCGTACTGATACTTTTTTTTAGTATCAGTCCGAGGATGAGTTGCGGCACTGATATGGACAGTTGCGGCACTGATATTGACAGTTGCGGCACAGATATGGACAGTTGCGGCACCATGCACCAGCAATGGAAATAGGATGAATCTAACCTATTTCCATTTGCGAGATTAGTTTGTTCATCTAAATAGCCATTACATTTGGTTGCGGCAATGAAAATAGGATGAATCTAACCTATTTCCATGGCCGAGTTAAGCTTGTTCAATCAAATAGCCGATACATACGGTATCGGCCAATATTAAGTTGCGGCACTGATATTGACAGTTGCGGCACTGATATGGATAGTTGCGGCACCGATATGGACATTTGCGGCACCGATATGGACAGTTGCGGCACCGATATGGACAGTTGCGGCACTGATTTGGACGGTTGCGGTTCCGATATGGACAGTTGCGGCACCGATATGGACAGTTGCGGCACTGATATTGACAGTTGCGGCACTGATATGGATAGTTGCGGCACCGATATGGACATTTGCGGCACTCATACGAACAGTTATCCTCGTAATGATACTTTTTGAGTATCAGTCTGAGGATGATTTGCGGCACTGATATGGACATTTGCGGCACCGATATAGACAGTTGCGGCACTGTTATGGACAGTTGCGGTACTGATATGGACATTTGCGGCACCGAAATGGACAGTTTCGGCACTCATACGAACAGTTATCCTCGTACTGAAACTTTTTTGAGTATCAGTCCGAGGATGAGTTGCGGCACTGATATGGACAGTTGCGGCACCGATATGGACAGTTGCGGCACTCATACGAACAGTTATCCTCGTAATGATACTTTTTTGAGTATCAGTCTGAGGATGATTTGCGGCACTGATATGGACATTTGCGGCACCGATATAGACAGTTGCGGCACTGTTATGGACAGTTGCGGTACTGATATGGACATTTGCGGCACCGAAATGGACAGTTTCGGCACTCATACGAACAGTTATCCTCGTACTGAAACTTTTTGAGTATCAGTCTGAGGATGATTTGCGGCACTGATATGGACATTTGCGGCACCGATATAGACAGTTGCGGCACTGTTATGGACAGTTGCGGCACTGATATGGACAGTTGCGGGAATCATACGAACAGTTATCCTCGTACTGATACTTTTTTGAGTATCAGTCCGAGGATGAGTTGCGGCACCGATATGGACAGTTGCGGCACCGATATGGACAGTTGCGGCACTCATACGAACAGTTATCCTCGTAATGATACTTTTTTGAGTATCAGTCTGAGGATGATTTGCGGCACTGATATGGACATTTGCGGCACCGATATAGACAGTTGCGGCACTGTTATGGACAGTTGCGGTACTGATATGGACATTTGCGGCACCGATATGGACAGTTTCGGCACTCATACGAACAGTTATCCTCGTACTGATACTTTTTTGAGTATCAGTCTGAGGATGATTTGCGGCACTGATATGGACAGTTGCGGCACCGATATAGACAGTTGCGGCACTGTTATGGACAGTTGCGGCACTGATATGGACAGTTGCGGGACTCATACGAACAGTTATCCTCGTACTGATACTTTTTTGAGTATCAGTCCGAGGATGAGTTGCGGCACTGATATGGACAGTTGCTGCACTGATATTGACAGTTGCGGCACTGATATGGACAGTTGCGGCACTGATATGGACAGTTGCGGCACCGATATTGACAGTTTCGGCACTGATATGGATAGTTGCGGCACCGATATGGACAGTTGCAGCACCGATATGGACAGTTGCGGCACCGATATGGACAGTTGCAGCACTGATATGGATAGTTGCGGCTCCGATATGGACAGTTGCGGCACCGATATGGACAGTTGCGGCACTGATATGGACAGTTGCGGCACTGATTTGGACAGTTGAAGCACTGATATGGATAGTTGCGGCTCCGATATGGACAGTTGCGGCACCGATATGGACAGTTGCGGCACCATGCACCAGCAATGGAAATAGGATGAATCTAACCTATTTCCATTTGCGAGATTAGTTTGTTCATCTAAATAGCCATTACATTTGGTTGCGGCAATGGAAATAGGATGAATCTAACCTATTTCCATGGCCGAGATAAGCTTGTTCAATCAAATAGCCGATACATACGGTATCGGCCAATATTAAGTTGCGGCACTGATATTGACAGTTGCGGCACTGATATGGATAGTTGCGGCACCGATATGGACATTTGCGGCACCGATATGGACAGTTGCGGCACCGATATGGACAGTTGCGGCACTGATTTGGACGGTTGCGGTTCCGATATGGACAGTTGCGGCACCGATATGGACAGTTGCGGCACTGATATTGACAGTTGCGGCACTGATATGGATAGTTGCGGCACCGATATGGACATTTGCGGCACCGATATGGACACTTGCGTCACCGATATGGACAGTTGCGCCACTGATATGGAAAGTTGCGGCACTGATATGGGTAGTGGCGGTACTGTTATGGACAGTTGCGGCACCGATATGGACAGTTGCGCCACTTATATGGACAGTTGCGGCACTGTTATGGATAGTTGCGGCCCCGATATGGACAGTTGCGGCACTGATATGGACAGTTGCGGCACTCATACGAACAGTTATCCTCGTACTGATACTTTTTTGAGTATCAGTCCGAGGATGAGTTGCGGCACTGATATGGACAGTTGCGGCACTGATATTGACAGTTGCGGCACTGATATGGATAGTTGCGGCCCCGATATGGACAATTTCGGCACTGTTATGGACAGTTGCGGCACTCATACGAACAGTTATCCTCTTACTGATACTTTTTTGAGTATCAGTCCGAGGATGAGTTGCGGCACTGATATGGACAGTTGCGGCACTGATATTGACAGTTGCGGCACTGATATGGACATTTGCGGCACCGATATGGACAGTAGCGGCATTGTTATGGACAGTTGCGGCACTGTTATGGACAGTTGCGGCATTGATATTGACAGTTGCGGCACTCATACGAACAGTTATCCTCGTACTGATACTTTTTTGAGTATCAGTCTGAGGATGATTTGCGGCACTGATATGGACATTTGCGGCACCGATATGGACAGTTGCGGCACTGATATGGATAGTTGCGGTACTGATATGGACATTTGCGGCACCGATATGGACAGTTTCGGCACTCATACGAACAGTTATCCTCGTACTGATACTTTTTTGAGTATCAGTCTGAGGATGATTTGCGGCACTGATATGGACATTTGCGGCACCGATATAGACAGTTGCGGCACCGATATGGACAGTTTCGGCACCGATATGGACAGTTGCAGCACCGATATGGACAGTTGCGGCACCGATATGGACAGTTGCGGCACTGATATGGACAGTTGCGGCACTGTTATGGACAGTTGCGGCACTGATATGGACAGTTGCGGCACTCATACGAACAGTTATCCTCGTACTGATACTTTTTTGAGTATCAGTCTGAGGATGATTTGCGGCACTGATATGGACATTTGCGGCACCGATATGGACAGTTGCGGCACTGTTATGGACAGTTGCGGTTCTGATATGGACAGTTGCGGCACTTATACGAACAGTTATCCTCGTACTGCTATTTTTTGAGTATCAGTCCGAGGATGAGTTGCGGCACTGATATGGACAGTTGCGGCACCGATATGGACAGTTGCGGCACTCATACGAACAGTTATCCTCGTAATGATACTTTTTTGAGTATCAGTCTGAGGATGATTTGCGGCACTGATATGGACATTTGCGGCACCGATATAGACAGTTGCGGCACTGTTATGGACAGTTGCGGTACTGATATGGACATTTGCGGCACCGATATGGACAGTTTCGGCACTCATACGAACAGTTATCCTCGTACTGAAACTTTTTTGAGTATCAGTCTGAGGATGATTTGCGGCACTGATATGGACATTTGCGGCACCGATATGGACAGTTGCGGCACTGTTATGGACAGTTGCGGCACTGATATGGACAGTTGCGGCACTCATACGAACAGTTATCCTCGTACTGCTACTTTTTTGAGTATCAGTCCGAGGATGAGTTGCGGCACTGATATGGACAGTTGCGGCACCGATATGGACAGTTGCGGCACTCATACGAACAGTTATCCTCGTAACTCAGTGGGCCCTGCGGGTGCTAAATTTGAAATTTGAACTTATAAAGTGTAATAAGTAAGACCAAGGATTATATCCGTGGTCTATAGTCTGAACGTGAGAACATTTGAACCATGATGCCTAAAACCCAACCCTACACGGCACCTACCCAACCTAACCTACCTAACCTACCTAACCTACCTAACCTACCTTACCAAAACCCAACCCTACACGGCACCTACCCAACCTAACCTACCTAACCTACCTTACCAAAACCCAATCCTACACGGCACCTACCCAACCTAACCTACCTAACCAAAACCATATCCTACACGGCACCTAACCAACCTAACCAAAACAAAACAAAACAATCGAAATGATTCTGATTTGATTCGCATGCACAAAAAAATGAAAAAAAAATGAAAAAAAGTATGCGATCTCAACTCATGTACATAATGCACAAAGTATTATTCTCCGTAATGTATTCCATAATTACCATTCCTAGTCAGATTTAATTAATGCCCACTTCCCTCTTCCCTTGTATATACTTCTTTTGAATTATTGATTTCAATCACACTCCCTTAGTAAACCAACTTTGTAAAACACTCTGTATCACAAACTTGACACTCACTCTCTGTTTAAAACACATGCACAACCTCATTTATACAACATCAACTCAGCTGTGTACACAAGACACATGCTTCTCAGTGCTTGCACTAACAAACTGTAACACATTTATAAGTCTCATTTGTAAACTTGATTTTTAAAACGCAATAAAACATTTTCAACCAAAACCCAACCCTACACGGCACCTACCCAACCTAACCTACCTAACCTACCTAACCAAAACCCAATCCTACACGGCACCTACCCAACCTAACCTACCTAACCAAAACCATATCCTACACGGCACCTAACCAACCTAACCTACCTAACACCTAACCAAAACCCAATCCTACACGGCACCTAACCAACCTAACCTACCTAACCAAAACCAAATCCTACACGGCACCTAACCAACCTAACCTACCTAACCAAAACCCAATCCTACACGGCACCTAACCAACCTAACCTACCTAACACCTAACCAAAACCCAATCCTACACGGCACCTAACCAACCTAACGTACCTAACACCTAACCAAAACCCAATCCGACACGGCATCTAACCAACCTAACCTACCTAACACCTAACCAAAACCCAATCCGGCACGGCACCTAACCAACCTAACCTACCTAACCAAAACCCAATCCTACACGGCACCTAACCAACCTAACCTACCTAACACCTAACCAAAACCCAATCCGGCACGGCACCTAACCAACCTAAAACCTAACCGAAACCAAATACTACACGGCACCTAACCAACCTAAGACCTAACCAAAACCCCAAATGAATTGTTGGTCTCACTTTCACATTGTTGCACTCATTGTTGGACATTAGGAAAAACACTGGACCTCCAATCAGAAGTTTGGTCGTGGTGAAATTTGAATGGCAACTATATCTAAAAAACGACTTTTTTAGTTTTTGAGAACGATATGCACAAATTCACATATTTTTTATGCATCTCTGCCAAATTTCATCCAAATCGGCCAAGAAACCTCGGAGGAGTTGCGTGCACAAAAACGGCCAAAAGTCAAGGGATAGTCTTCACTCACGTTCAGACAATAATTCTTTTTTGAGTATCAGTCTGAGGATGATTTGCGGCACTGATATGGACATTTGCGGCACCGATATAGACAGTTGCGGCACTGTTATGGACAGTTGCGGTACTGATATGGACATTTGCGGAACCGATATGGACAGTTTCGGCACTCATACGAACAGTTATCCTCGTACTGATACTTTTTTGAGTATCAGTCTGAGGATGATTTGCGGCACTGATATGGACATTTGCGGCACCGATATAGACAGTTGCGGCACTGTTATGGACAGTTGCGGCACTGATATGGACAGTTGCGGGACTCATACGAACAGTTATCCTCGTACTGATACTTTTTTGAGTATCAGTCCGAGGATGAGTTGCGGCACTGATATGGACAGTTGCTGCACTGATATTGACAGTTTCGGCACTGATATGGATAGTTGCGGCACCGATATGGACGGTTGCAGCACCGATATGGACAGTTGCGGCACTGATTTGGACAGTTGCAGCACTGATATGGATAGTTGCGGCTCCGATATGGACAGTTGCGGCACCGATATGGACAGTTGCGGCACTGATATGGACAGTTGCGGGACTCATATGAACAGTTATCCCCGTACTGATACTTTTTTTAGTATCAGTCCGAGGATGAGTTGCGGCACTGATATGGACAGTTGCGGCACTGATATTGACAGTTGCGGCACAGATATGGACAGTTGCGGCACCATGCACCAGCAATGGAAATAGGATGAATCTAACCTATTTCCATTTGCGAGATTAGTTTGTTCATCTAAATAGCCATTACATTTGGTTGCGGCAATGAAAATAGGATGAATCTAACCTATTTCCATGGCCGAGTTAAGCTTGTTCAATCAAATAGCCGATACATACGGTATCGGCCAATATTAAGTTGCGGCACTGATATTGACAGTTGCGGCACTGATATGGATAGTTGCGGCACCGATATGGACATTTGCGGCACCGATATGGACAGTTGCGGCACCGATATGGACAGTTGCGGCACTGATTTGGACGGTTGCGGTTCCGATATGGACAGTTGCGGCACCTATATGGACAGTTGCGGCACTGATATTGACAGTTGCGGCACTGATATGGATAGTTGCGGCACCGATATGGACATTTGCGGCACCGATATGGACACTTGCGTCACCGATATGGACAGTTGCGCCACTGATATGGAAAGTTGCGGCACTGATATGGGTAGTGGCGGTACTGTTATGGACAGTTGCGGCACCGATATGGATTGTTGCGGCACCGATATGGACAGTTGCGCCACTTATATGGACAGTTGCGGCACTGTTATGGATAGTTGCGGCCCCGATATGGACAATTGCGGCACTGTTATGGACAGTTGCGGCACTCATACGAACAGTTATCCTCTTACTGATACTTTTTTGAGTATCAGTCCGAGGATGAGTTGCGGCACTGATATGGACAGTTGCGGCACTGATATTGACAGTTGCGGCACTGATATGGATAGTTGCGGCCCCGATATGGACAATTTCGGCACTGTTATGGACAGTTGCGGCACTCATACGAACAGTTATCCTCTTACTGATACTTTTTTGAGTATCAGTCCGAGGATGAGTTGCGGCACTGATATGGACAGTTGCGGCACTGATATTGACAGTTGCGGCACTGATATGGACATTTGCGGCACCGATATAGACAGTTGCGGCACTGTTATGGACAGTTGCGGCACTGTTATGGAAAGTTGCGGCACTGATATGGACAGTTGCGGCACCGATATGGACAGTTGCGGCACTGATATGGACAGTTGCTGCACTGATATTGACAGTTTCGGCACTGATATGGATAGTTGCGGCACCGATATGGACGGTTGCAGCACCGATATGGACAGTTGCGGCACTGATTTGGACAGTTGCAGCACTGATATGGATAGTTGCGGCTCCGATATGGACAGTTGCGGCACCGATATGGACAGTTGCGGCACTGATATGGACAGTTGCGGGACTCATATGAACAGTTATCCCCTGTACTGATACTTTTTTTAGTATCAGTCCGAGGATGAGTTGCGGCACTGATATGGACAGTTGCGGCACTGATATTGACAGTTGCGGCACAGATATGGACAGTTGCGGCACCATGCACCAGCAATGGAAATAGGATGAATCTAACCTATTTCCATTTGCGAGATTAGTTTGTTCATCTAAATAGCCATTACATTTGGTTGCGGCAATGAAAATAGGATGAATCTAACCTATTTCCATGGCCGAGTTAAGCTTGTTCAATCAAATAGCCGATACATACGGTATCGGCCAATATTAAGTTGCGGCACTGATATTGACAGTTGCGGCACTGATATGGATAGTTGCGGCACCGATATGGACATTTGCGGCACCGATATGGACAGTTGCGGCACCGATATGGACAGTTGCGGCACTGATTTGGACGGTTGCGGTTCCGATATGGACAGTTGCGGCACCGATATGGACAGTTGCGGCACTGATATTGACAGTTGCGGCACTGATATGGATAGTTGCGGCACCGATATGGACATTTGCGGCACCGATATGGACACTTGCGTCACCGATATGGACAGTTGCGCCACTGATATGGAAAGTTGCGGCACTGATATGGGTAGTGGCGGCACTGATATGGATAGTTGCGGCACCGATATGGACATTTGCGGCACCGATATGGACAGTTGCGGCACCGATATGGACAGTTGCGGCACTGATTTGGACGGTTGCGGTTCCGATATGGACAGTTGCGGCACCGATATGGACAGTTGCGGCACCGATATTGACAGTTGCGGCACTGATATGGATAGTTGCGGCACCGATATGGACATTTGCGGCACCGATATGGACACTTGCGTCACCGATATGGACAGTTGCGCCACTGATATGGAAAGTTGCGGCACTGATATGGGTAGTGGCGGTACTGTTATGGACAGTTGCGGCACCGATATGGATTGTTGCGGCACCGATATGGACAGTTGCGCCACTTATATGGACAGTTGCGGCACTGTTATGGATAGTTGCGGCCCCGATATGGACAATTGCGGCACTGTTATGGACAGTTGCGGCACTCATACGAACAGTTATCCTCTTACTGATACTTTTTTTGAGTATCAGTCCGAGGATGAGTTGCGGCACTGATATGGACAGTTGCGGCACTGATATTGACAGTTGCGGCACTGATATGGATAGTTGCGGCCCCGATATGGACAATTTCGGCACTGTTATGGACAGTTGCGGCACTCATACGAACAGTTATCCTCTTACTGATACTTTTTTGAGTATCAGTCCGAGGATGAGTTGCGGCACTGATATGGACAGTTGCGGCACTGATATTGACAGTTGCGGCACTGATATGGACATTTGCGGCACCGATATAGACAGTTGCGGCACTGTTATGGAAAGTTGCGGCACTGTTATGGACAGTTGCGGCACTGATATGGATAGTTGCGGCTCCGATATTGACAGTTGCAGCACTGATATGGATAGTTGCGGCACTGATATGGACAGTTGCGGGACTCATACGAACAGTTATCCCCGTACTGATACTTTTTTGTTTAGTTGTTTAGTTGAGTATCAGTCCGAGGATGAGTTGCGGCACTGATATGGACAGTTGCGGCACTGATATTGACAGTTGCAGCACTGATATGGATAGTTGCGGCTCCGATATGGACAGTTGCAGCACTGATATGGACATTTGCGGCACCGATATAGACAGTTGCAGCACCGATATGGACAGTTGCGGCACTGATTTGGACAGTTGCAGCACTGATATGGATAGTTGCGGCTCCGATATGGACAGTTGCAGCACTGATATGGACATTTGCGGCACCGATATAGACAGTTGCAGCACTGATATGGATAGTTGCGGCTCCGATATGGACAGTTGCGGCACCGATATGGACAGTTGCGGCACTGATATGGACAGTTGCGGGACTCATACGAACAGTTATCCCCGTACTGATACTTTTTTAGTATCAGTCCGAGGATGAGTTGCGGCACTGATATGGACAGTTGCGGCACTGATATTGACAGTTGCGGCACTGATATGGACAGTTGCGGCACCATGCACCAGCAATGGAAATAGGATGAATCTAACCTATTTCCATTTGCGAGATTAGTTTGTTCATCTAAATAGCCATTACATTTGGTTGCGGCAATGAAAATAGGATGAATCTAACCTATTTCCATGGCCGAGTTAAGCTTGTTCAATCAAATAGCCGATACATACGGTATCGGCCAATATTAAGTTGCGGCACTGATATTGACAGTTGCGGCACTGATATGGATAGTTGCGGCACCGATATGGATAGTTGCGGCACCGATATGGACAGTTTCGGCACCGATATGGACAGTTGAGGCACTGATTTGGACAGTTGCGGTTCCGATATTGACAGTTGCGGCACCGATATGGACAGTTGCGGCACTGATATTGACAGTTGCGGCACCGATATGGATAGTTGCGGCACCGATATGGACAGTTGCGGCACCGATATGGACAGTTGCGGCACCGATATGGACAGTTGCGGCACTGTTATGGACAGTTGCAGCACTGATATGGATAGTTGCGGCACTGATATGGGTAGTGGCGGTACTGTTATGGACAGTTGCGGCACCGATATGGATTGTTGCGGCACTGATATTGACAGTTGCGGCACTGATATGGACAGTTGCGGCACTCATACGAACAGTTATCCTCGTACTGATACTTTTTTGAGTATCAGTCCGAGGATGAGTTGCGGCACTGATATGGACATTTGCGGCACCGATATAGACAGTTGCGGCACTGTTATGGACAGTTGCGGCACTGATATGGACAGTTGCGGCACTCATACGAACAGTTATCCTCGTACTGATACTTTTTTGAGTATCAGTCCGAGGATGAGTTGCGGCACTGATATGGACAGTTGCGGCACTGATATAGACAGTTGCGGCACTGTTATGGACAGTTGCGGCACTGATATGGACTGTTGCGGCACCGATATGGACAGTTGCGGCACTGATATGGAAAGTTGCGGCACTGATATGGATAGTTGCGGCACCGATATGGACAGTTGCGGCACTGATATGGACAGTTGCGGCACTGATATGGACAGTTGCGGCACTCATACGAACAGTTATCCTCGTACTGATACTTTTTTGAGTATCAGTCCGAGGATGAGTTGCGGCACTGATATGGACAGTTGCGGCACTGATATGGACAGTTGCGGCACCGATATGGACAGTTGCGGCACCATGCACCAGCAATGGAAATAGGATGAATCTAACCTATTTCGATTTGCGAGATTAGTTTGTTCATCTAAACAGCCGATACATTTGGTTGCGGCAATGGAAATAGGATGAATCTAACCTATTTCCATGGCCGAGATAAGTTTGTTCAGTCAAACAGCCGATTCATATGGTATCGGCCAATATAGAGTTGCGGCACTGATATGGACAGTTGCGGCACGGATATGGATAGTTGCGGCACCGATATGGACATTTGCGGCACCGATATGGACAGTTGCGGCACCGATATGGACAGTTGAGGCACTGATTTGGACAGTTGCGGTTCCGATATGGACAGTTGCGGCACTGATATGGACAGTTGCGGCACTGATATTGACAGTTGCGGCACTGATATGGATAGTTGCGGCACCGATATGGACAGTTGCGGCACTGATATGGACAGTTGCGGCACCGATATGGACAGTTGCGGCACTGATTTGGACAGTTGCAGCACTGATATGGATAGTTGCGGCTCCGATATGGACAGTTGCGGCACCGATATGGACAGTTGCGGCACTGATATGGACAGTTGCGGCACGGATATGGATAGTTGCGGCACTCATAGGAACAGTTATCTTCGGACTGATACTTTTTTGAGTATCAGTCTAAGGATGATTTGCGGCACTGATATGGACAGTTGCGGCACTGATATTGACAGTTGCGGCACTGATATGGATAGTTGCGGCACCATGCACCAGCAATGGAAATAGGATGAATCTAACCTATTTCCATTTGCGATAATAGTTTGTTCAGTCAAACAGCCGATACATTTGGTTGCGGCAATGGAAATAGGATGAATCTAACCTATTTCCATGGCCGAGATAAGCTTGTTCAATCAAATAGCCGATACATACGGTATCGGCCAATATTAAGTTGCGGCACTGATATTGACAGTTGCGGCACTGATATGGATAGTTGCGGCACCGATATGGACAGTTGCGGCACCGATATGGACAGTTGAGGCACTGATTTGGACAGTTGCGGCACCGATATGGACAGTTGCGGCACCGATATGGACAGTTGCGGCACCGATATGGACAGTTGCGGCACTGATATGGATAGTTGCGGCACCGATATGGACATTTGCGGCACCGATATGGACAGTTGCGGCACCGATATGGACAGTTGCGGCACTGATTTGGACAGTTGCAGCACTGATATGGATAGTTGCGGCTCCGATATGGACAGTTGCGGCACCGATATGGACAGTTGCGGCACCGATATGGACAGTTGCGGCACTGATATGGACAGTTGCCGGACTCATACGAACAGTTATCCTCGTACTGATACTTTTTTGAGTATCAGTCCGAGGATGAGTTGCGGCACCGATATGGACAGTTGCGGTACTGATATGGACAGTTGCGGCACCGATATGGACAGTTGCGGCACCATGCACCAGCAATGGAAATAGGATGAATCTAACCTATTTCCATTTGCGAGATTAGTTTGTTCATCTAAACAGCCAATACATTTGGTTGCGGCAATGGAAATAGGATGAATCTAACCTATTTCCATGGCCGAGATAAGTTTGTTCAGTCAAACAGCCGATACATATGGTTGCGGCAATGGAAATAGGATGAATCTAACCTATTTCCATGGCCGAGATAAGTTTGTTCAGTCAAACAGCCGATTCATATGGTTGCGGCAATGGAAATAGGATGAATCTAACCTATTTCCATGGCCGAGATAAGCTTGTTCAATCAAATAGCCGATATATACGGTATCGGCCAATATAGAGTTGCGGCACTGATATGGACAGTTGCGGCACTGATATTGACAGTTGCGGCACTGATATGGATAGTTGCGGCACCGATATGGACAGTTTCGGCACCGATATGGACAGTTGCGGCACCGATATGGATAGTTGCGGCACCGATATGGACAGTTGCGGCACTTATACGAACAGTTATCCTCGTACTGATACTTTTTTGAGTATCAGTCGTAGGATGATTTGCGGCACTGATATGGACATTTGCGGCACCGATATGGACAGTTGCGGCACTGTTATGGACAGTTGCGGCACCGATATGGACAGTTGCGGCACCGATATGGACAGTTTCGGCACTCATACGAACAGTTATCCTCGTACTGATACTTTTTGAGTATCAGTCTGAGGATGATTTGCGGCACTGATATGGACATTTGCGGCACCGATATAGACAGTTGCGGCACTGTTATGGACAGTTGCGGCACTGATATGGACAGTTGCGGGACTCATACGAACAGTTATCCTCGTACTGATACTTTTTTGAGTATCAGTCCGAGGATGAGTTGCGGCACTGATATGGACAGTTGCTGCACTGATATTGACAGTTTCGGCACTGATATGGATAGTTGCGGCACCGATATGGACGGTTGCAGCACCGATATGGACAGTTGCGGCACTGATTTGGACAGTTGCAGCACTGATATGGATAGTTGCGGCTCCGATATGGACAGTTGCGGCACCGATATGGACAGTTGCGGCACTGATATGGACAGTTGCGGGACTCATACGAACAGTTATCCCCGTACTGATACTTTTTTTAGTATCAGTCCGAGGATGAGTTGCGGCACTGATATGGACAGTTGCGGCACTGATATTGACAGTTGCGGCACTGATATGGACAGTTGCGGCACCATGCACCAGCAATGGAAATAGGATGAATCTAACCTATTTCCATTTGCGAGATTAGTTTGTTCATCTAAATAGCCATTACATTTGGTTGCGGCAATGAAAATAGGATGAATCTAACCTATTTCCATGGCCGAGTTAAGCTTGTTCAATCAAATAGCCGATACATACGGTATCGGCCAATATTAAGTTGCGGCACTGATATTGACAGTTGCGGCACTGATATGGATAGTTGCGGCACCGATATGGACATTTGCGGCACCGATATGGACAGTTGCGGCACCGATATGGACAGTTGAGGCACTGATTTGGACAGTTGCGGTTCCGATATGGACAGTTGCGGCACCGATATGGACAGTTGCGGCACTGATATTGACAGTTGCGGCACTGATATGGATAGTTGCGGCACCGATATGGACATTTGCGGCACCGATATGGACAGTTGCGGCACCGATATGGACAGTTGCGGCACTGATTTGGACAGTTGCAGCACTGATATGGATAGTTGCGGCTCCGATATGGACAGTTGCGGCACCGATATGGACAGTTGCGGCACTGTTATGGACAGTTGCGGCACTGATATGGACAGTTGCCGGACTCATACGAACAGTTATCCTCGTACTGATACTTTTTTGAGTATCAGTCCGAGGATGAGTTGCGGCACTGATATGGACAGTTGCGGCACTGATATTGACAGTTGCGGCACTGATATGGACAGTTGCGGCACCATGCACCAGCAATGGAAATAGGATGAATCTAACCTATTTCCATTTGCGAGATTAGTTTGTTCATCTAAACAGCCATTACATTTGGTTGCGGCAATGGAAATAGGATGAATCTAACCTATTTCCATGGCCGAGTTAAGCTTGTTCAATCAAATAGCCGATACATACGGTATCGGCCAATATTAAGTTGCGGCACTGATATTGACAGTTGCGGCACTGATATGGATAGTTGCGGCACCGATATGGACAGTTGCGGCACCGATATGGACAGTTGAGGCACTGATTTGGACAGTTGCGGTTCCGATATGGACAGTTGCGGCACCGATATGGACAGTTGCGGCACTGATATTGACAGTTGCGGCACTGATATGGATAGTTGCGGCACCGATATGGACATTTGCGGCACCGATATGGACAGTTGCGGCACCGATATGGACAGTTGCGGCACTGATTTGGACAGTTGCAGCACTGATATGGATAGTTGCGGCTCCGATATGGACAGTTGCGGCACCGATATGGACAGTTGCGGCACTGTTATGGACAGTTGCGGCACTGATATGGACAGTTGCCGGACTCATACGAACAGTTATCCTCGTACTGATACTTTTTTGAGTATCAGTCCGAGGATGAGTTGCGGCACTGATATGGACAGTTGCGGCACTGATATTGACAGTTGCGGCACTGATATGGACAGTTGCGGCACCATGCACCAGCAATGGAAATAGGATGAATCTAACCCTATTTCCATTTGCGAGATTAGTTTGTTCATCTAAACAGCCATTACAT
>JAKIJQ010000485.1:0-45393 GCA_023373905.1 Rhizoglyphus robini | reverse complement strand
ATGGCGAGATAGCTTGTTCATCAAACAGCCGATACATTTGGTTGCGGCAATGGAAATAGGATGAATCTAACCTATTTCCATTGGCGAGATAAGCTTGTTCATCAAAACATCCGATACATTTGGTTGCGGCAATGGAAATAGGATGAATCTAACCTATTTCCATGTACGAGATAAGCTTGTTCATCACATAGCCGATACATTTGGTTGCGGCACTGGAAATAGGATGAATCTAACCTATTTCCATTGGCGAGATAAAGCTTGTTCATCAAAACAGCCGATACATTTGGTTTGCGGCAATGGAAATAGGATGAATCTAACCTATTTCCATTGCCGAGATAAGCTTGTTCATCAAACAGCCGATACATTTGGTTGCGGCAATGGAAATAGGATGAATCTAACCTATTTCCATTGGCGAGATCAGCTTGTTCATCAAAACAGCCGATACATTTGGTTGCAGTAATGGAAATAGGATGAATCTAACCTATTTCCATTGGCGAGATAAGCTTGTTCATCAAAACATCCGATACATTTGGTTGCGGCAATGGAAATAGGATGAATCTAACCTATTTCCATAGACGAGATAAGCTTGTTCATCAAAACATCCGATACATTTGGTTGCGGCAATGGAAATATGATGAATCTAACCTATTTCCATTAGCCGAGATAAGCTTGTTCATCAAAACTAGCCGATACATTTGGTTGCGGCAATGGAAATATGATGAATCTAACCTATTTCCATTGTCGAGATAAGCTTGTTCATCAAAACATCCGATACATTTGGTTGCGGCAATGGAAATAGGATGAATCTAACCTATTTCTATTGCCGAGATAAGCTTGTTCATCAAAACTTCCGATACATTTGGTTGCGGCAATGGAAATAGGATGAATCTAACCTATTTCCATTGGCGAGATCAGCTTGTTCATCAAAACAGCCGATACATTTGGTTGCAGTAATGGAAATAGGATGAATCTAACCTATTTCCATTGGCGAGATCAGCTTGTTCATCAAAACAGCCGATACATTTGGTTGCGGCAATAGAAATAGGATGAATCTAATCTATTTCCATTGGCGAGATAAGCTTGTTCATCAAAACATACGATACATTTGGTTGCGGCAATGGAAATAGGATGAATCTAACCTATTTCCATTGCCGAGATAAGCTTGTTCATCAAATAGCCGATACATTTGGTTGCGGCAATGGAAATAGGATGAATCTAACCTATTTCCATGTACGAGATAAGCTTGTTCATCAAATCAGCCGATACATTTGGTTGCGGCAATGGAAATAGGATGAATCTAACCTATTTCTATTGGCGAGATCAGCTTGTTCATCAAAACATACGATACATTTGGTTGCGGCAATGGAAATAGGATGAATCTAACCTATTTCTATTGGCGAGATCAGCTTGTTCATCAAAACAGCCGATACATTTGGTTGCAGTAATGGAAATAGGATGAATCTAACCTATTTCCATTGGCGAGATAAGCTTGTTCATCAAAAAGTTCCGATACATTTGGTTGCGGCAATGGAAATAGGATGAATCTAACCTATTTCCATGTACGAGATAAGCTTGTTCATCAAAACTTCCGATACATTTGGTTGCGGCAATGGAAATAGGATGAATCTAACCTATTTCCATTGCCGAGATAAGCTTGTTCATCAAAACAGCCGATACATTTGGTTGCGGCAATGGAAATAGGATGAATCTAACCTATTTCCATTAGCGAGATAAGCTTGTTCATCACATAGCCGATACATTTGGTTGCGGCAATGGAAATAGGATGAATCTAACCTATTTCCATTGCCGAGATAAGCTTGTTCATCAAAACATCCGATACATTTGGTTGCGGCAATGGAAATAGGATGAATCTAACCTATTTCCATTGCCGAGATAAGCTTGTTCATCAAAACATCCGATACATTTGGTTGCGGCAATGGAAATAGGATGAATCTAACCTATTTCCATTAGCGAGATAAGCTTGTTCATCACATAGCCGATACATTTGGTTGCGGCAATGGAAATAGGATGAATCTAACCTATTTCCATTAGCGAGATAAGCTTGTTCATCAAAACTTCCGATACATTTGGTTGCGGCAATGGAAATAGGATGAATCTAACCTATTTCCATTGTCGAGATAAGCTTGTTCATCAAAACATCCGATACATTTGGTTGCGGCAATGGAAATAGGATGAATCTAACCTATTTCCATTGTCGAGATAAGCTTGTTCATCAAAACAGCCGATACATTTGGTTTGCGGCAATGGAAATAGGATGAATCTAACCTATTTCCATTAGCGAGATAAGCTTGTTCATCAAAACATCCGATACATTTGGTTGCGGCAATGGAAATAGGATGAATCTAATCTATTTCCATTGCCGAGATAAGCTTGTTCATCAAAACAGCCGATACATTTGGTTGCGGCAATGGAAATAAGATGAATCTAACTCTATTCCCATTGTCGAGATAAGCTTGTTCATCAAAACAGCCGATACATTTAGTTGCAGCAATGGAAATAGGATGAATCTAACCTATTTCCATTAGCGAGATAAGCTTGTTCATCAAAACAGCCGATACATTTGGTTGCGGCAATGGAAATAGGATGAATCTAACCTATTTCCATTGTCGAGATAAGCTTGTTCATCAAAACTTCCGATACATTTGGTTGCGGCAATGGAAATAGGATGAATCTAATCTATTTCCATTAGCGAGATAAGCGTGTTCATCAAAACATCCGATACATTTGGTTGCGGCAATGGAAATAGGATGAATCTAACCTATTTCCATTGTCGAGATAAGCTTGTTCATCAAAACAGCCGATACATTTGGTTGCGGCAATGGAAATAGGATGAATCTAACCTATTTCCATTAGCGAGATAAACTTGTTCATCAAAACTTCCGATACATTTGGTTGCTGCAATGGAAATAGGATGAATCTAATCTATTTCCATTAGCGAGATAAGCTTGTTCATCACATAGCCGATACATTTGGTTGCGGCAATGGAAATAGGATGAATCTAATCTATTTCCATTAGCGAGATAAGCTTGTTCATCACATAGCCGATACATTTGGTATCGGCAATGGAAATAGGATGAATCTAACCTATTTCCATGTACGAGATAAGCTTGTTCATCAAAACATCCGATACATTTAGTTGCGGCAATGGAAATAGGATGAATCTAACCTATTTCCATTAGCGAGATAAGCTTGTTCATCAAAACATCCGATACATTTGGTTGCGGCAATGAAAATAGGATGAATCTAACCTATTTCCATGTACGAGATAAACTTGTTCATCAAAACAGCCGATACATTTGGTTGCGGCAATGGAAATAGGATGAATCTAACCTATTTCCATGTACGAGATAAGCTTGTTCATCAAAACTTCCGATACATTTGGTTGCGGCAATGGAAATAGGATGAATCTAACCTATTTCCATTGTCGAGATAAGCTTGTTCATCACATAGCCGATACATTTGGTTGCGGCAATGGAAATAGGATGAATCTAACCTATTTCCATTAGCGAGATAAGCTTGTTCATCAAAACATCCGATACATTTGGTTGCGGCAATGGAAATAGGATGAATCTAATCTATTTCCATTAGCGAGATAAGCTTGTTCATCAAAACTTCCGATACATTTGGTTGCGGCAATGGAAATAGGATGAATCTAACCTATTTCCATTGCCGAGATAAGCTTGTTCATCAAAACTTCCGATACATTTGGTTGCGGCAATGGAAATAGGATGAATCTAACCTATTTCCATTGTCGAGATAAGCTTGTTCATCAAACAGCCGATACATTTGGTTGCGGCAATGGAAATAGGATGAATCTAACCTATTTCCATTTACGAGATAAGCTTGTTCATCAAAACTTCCGATACATTTGGTTGCGGCAATGGAAATAGGATGAATCGAATTTTTTTCCATTGTCGAGATAAGCTTGTTCATCAAAACTTCCGATACATTTGGTTGCGGGAATGGAAATTAGATGAATCTAACCTATTTCCATGTACGAGATAAACTTGTTCATCAAACAG
The DNA here is from genome assembly GCA_023373905.1 of Rhizoglyphus robini. Taxonomy (NCBI): domain Eukaryota; kingdom Metazoa; phylum Arthropoda; class Arachnida; order Sarcoptiformes; family Acaridae; genus Rhizoglyphus; species Rhizoglyphus robini. Next base: position 41,350 of record JAKIJQ010000485.1, on the reverse strand, counting down.
CCGATACATTTGGTTGCGGCAATGGAAATAGGATGAATCTAACCTATTTCCATTAGCGAGATAAGCTTGTTCATCAAATAACCGATACATTTGGTTGCGGCAATGGAAATAGGATGAATCTAACCTATTTCCATGTACGAGATAAGCTTGTTCATCAAAACTTCCGATACATTTGGTTGCGGCAATGGAAATAGGATGAATCTAATCTATTTCCATGTACGAGATAAGCTTGTTCATCAAATAGCCGATACATTTGGTTGCGGCAATGGAAATAGGATGAATCTAACCTATTTCCATTGTCGAGATAAGCTTGTTCATCAAAACTTCCGATACATTTGGTTGCGGCAATGGAAATAGGATGAATCTAACCTATTTCCATTAGCGAGATAAGCTTGTTCATCAAAACATCCGATACATTTGGTTGCGGCAATGGAAATAGGATGAATCTAACCTATTTCCATTGTCGAGAAAAACTTTGTTCATCAAAACAGCCGATACATTTAGTTTGCGGCAATGGAAATAGGATGAAATCTAACCTATTTCCATTAGCGAGATAAGCTTGTTCATCAAAAGCCGATGCATTTGGTCTTTTTGCGGCAAAGGAAATAGGATGAATCTAACCTATTCCCATTGTCGAGATAAGCTTGTTCATCAAAACAGCCGATACATTTGGTTGCGGCAATGGAAACAGGATGAATCTAACCTATTTCCATTAGCGAGATAAACTTGTTCATCACATAGCCGATACATTTGGTATCGGCCATGGAAATTGGCTGAATCTAGCCAATTTCCAAGGTATCGGCAATGGAAATTGGCTAATTGGAAATCATCATCACCACATCAGTTTGTGTGTGAGTAAGTGTCTGTGTCCAATGAGCATTTGGTATATGAAGGTTGTGTAACACTACCTTTGTCAGGTTGGTCACAATGCACAACAGTCATCATCACCACATCAGTGAGTGAGTGAGTGTTGCTCATTGGAACAGTTGCGGCACTCATTGGAACAGTTGCGGCACTCATTGGAACAGTTGCGGCACTCATTGGAACAGTTGGGGCACTCATTAGAACAGTTGCGGCACTCATAGGAACAGTTGCGGCACTCATAGGAACAGTTGCGGCACTCATTGGAACAGTTGCGGCGGTCAGGTTGGCATATGAAGGTTGTGTAACACTACCTTTGTCAGGTTGGTCACAATGCACAATAGTCATCATCACCACATCAGTGAGTGAGTGAGTGTGTGTCTGTGTCCAATGAGCACTTGCATTTTGGTATTTCACTTTTTATAGTGCAAATGTTGTCCGAAATTCTTAATTTGCTTATGAAATAAAAGATCCATTCTCTAAATTGGGTGTTGACGTGTGAAAATAAGATCCACGTTGTCCAAAGTTTTCCACACCCAGGGCACCGTGTATGATTAGGCAAGCAGAGTGTGTGTTTTCGTTTTTTGAATCTATTGGTCGAGGATTTGATCATTTTGGCTAATTAAAGTGTCTAATCTGTAGATATCGATCCCATGAAGGTAATTCTTCATGCTCTACCACCTTTTGCACAAGTTTTCTAATGCTCTACAATCTTTTTGTTTTCCCCACTCACTGTGAGTTGACTGAGGTAGAGCACCATTGTGTGTTTGTTTTTTGAATCTTATTAAATTCGTGGATGTGAAGACACATGCCCAACTGCTAGAAATTTATGTCAGGATTATTTTTCCTAGTCCCAAAAATCATAATCTTAAAAGACATTAGCTATATTGTCAAAGGAACAATCAGACATTGCCATTTTAGTATACTCAATATTCCAATCTTTGTATTTGAATCTTATTAAATTCGTGGATGTGAAGACACATGCCCAACTGCTAGAAATTTATGTCAGGATTATTTTTCCTAGTCCCAAAAATCATAATCTTAAAAGACATTAGCTATATTGTCAAAGGAACAATCAGACATTGCCATTTTAGTATACTCAATATTCCAATCTTTGTATTTGAATCTTATTAAATTCGTGGCTGTGAAGACACATGCCCAACGGCTAGAAAGAGTGACCGTCAAAACAGGCCATTTTCGCCCAAATTATAAAGTGTGTTCAATCTTCTCGAAATGAGTATCAATTTAAAGCCCTTTGAATACTGATTCTGAAAATGTAAATAATTTATCTGTCCGGTAACTGGTTGAACCAATAATCGTATCCAAAGGATGGAGATGTTATTGAAAACATTCACCCTAAACCTACTTGAAAGTTCAAAATAGACGAGTCATTTTGAAATGCAAGCGAACAAAACTAGATTTAACCATGACTGTTGTTGATTAAACAAGTTAAATTAAAGTTGAAACGGAAAGATAAGCAAATATATTGTAAAAATGACAGAAGAAATTGAATCACCTTGTGATTTGATGAGTTTATCATTGTTTTCTACATACAAGTTCAGATAGCGTTCTTTAAAATGACTATTGTTATCTTAAACTTGTATATGGCATTGTTATTTTCTTTGTCAATAGAGATAATTTTGTTAGTGACATCTGTCGTTTTTGAAATATTCTTGGATCCATTTAACCCACATCTGCTTGACGGAAAGTTATTTGATATACATATTTGGATTCAACTCTTCAAACTCTACAAAATAAGCTTACTTTCATCCAAATCAATTACACTTTGATATTTGAGCGAAACTGACGGTCACTCTTTATGTCAGGATTATTTTTCCTAGTCCCAAAAATCATAATTTTAAAAGACATTAGCTATATTGTCAAAGGAACAATCAGACATTGCCATTTTAGTATACAGTTTTCAATTAAAATATCAATGATTGGCTTATGGTAGAGTTGTGTAATGCTTTTGTAAGGCACATGTGAGCTCAAAATGTCCACAGAGGTGTGCATTTTATGAAATTAATTCCATATCGGTGATGTATTGCGATAAACTAATGATATGGACAATCTAAGTAAAATATCTAATCAGTTTTCAATTTACATATCAATGATTGGCTTATGGTAGGGTTGTGTAATGCTTTTGTATTGCTCATGTGAGCTCTAAATGTTCACAGAGGTGTGCATTTTATGAAATTAATTCCATATCGGTGATGTGTTGCGATAAACTAATGATATGGACAATCAAAGCGATGGAAATTTGCTAAATCTAGCCAATTTCCATTGCCGAGATAAGCTTGTTCATCAAAATAGCCGATACAATTGGTATCGGCCATGGAATTTGGCTGAATCTAGCCAATTTCCAAGGTATCGGCAATGGAAATTGTCTGAATCTAGCCAATTTCCATGGCCGAGATAAGCTTGTTCATCAAACAGACGATACTTTTGGTATCGGCAATGGAAATTGGCTAATTGGAAATCATCATCACCACATCAGTTTGTGTGTGAGTGTGTGTCTGTGTCCAATGAGCATTTGGTATATGAAGGTTGTGTAACACTACCTTTGTCAGGTTGGTATATGAAGGTTGTGTAACACTACCTTTGTCAGGTTGGTCACAATGCACAACAGTCATCATCACCAGTGGATCGTATGTTTGGATGAACAAGCTTATCTCGCTAATGGAAATAGGTTAGATTCATCCTATTTCCATTGCCGCAACCAAATGTATCGGATGTTTTGATGAACAAGCTTATCTCGACAATGGAAATAGGTTAGATTCATCTTATTTCCATTGCCGCAACCAAATGTATCGGCTGTTTGATGAACAAGCTTATCTCGCTAATGGAAATAGGTTAGATTCATCCTATTTCCATTGCCGCAACCAAATGTATCGGTTATTTGATGAACAAGCTTATCTCGTACATGGAAATAGATTAGATTCATCCTATTTCCATTGCCGCAACCAAATGTATCGGATGTTTTGATGAACAAGCTTATCTCGTACATGGAAATAGGTTAGATTCATCCTATTTCCATTGCCGCAACCAAATGTATCGGCTATGGCCGATACCAAATGTATCGGCTATGTGATGAACAAGCTTATCTCGTACATGGAAATAGATTAGATTCATCCTATTTCCATTGCCGCAACCAAATGTATTGGCTGTTTGATGAACACGCTTATCTCGCTAATGGAAATAGGTTAGATTCATCCTATTTCCATTGCCGCAACCAAATGTATCGGCTATGGCCGATACCAAATGTATCGGCTATGTGATGAACAAGCTTATCTCGTACATGGAAATAGATTAGATTCATCCTATTTCCATTGCCGCAACCAAATGTATTGGCTGTTTGATGAACAAGCTTATCTCGCTAATGGAAATAGGTTAGATTCATCCTATTTCCATTGCCGCAACCAAATGTATCGGCTGTTTGATGAACAAGCTTATCTCGTACATGGAAATAGGTTAGATTCATCCTATTTCCATTGCCGCAACCAAATGTATCGGTTATTTGATGAACAAGCTTATCTCGTACATGGAAATAGATTAGATTCATCCTATTTCCTGTTGAGAAGTGGCTCCCTCTCTGTATGACCGCTTGTCAAGTTTATGTGTCGTCATCGTAAAGTCACTACATCGACAGTCACTCAGTGTTCACATAGTCGACCATCACCACGCAGTGACAAAGCACAATCGCTGCTCCCTATAAAAGGACGACAGTCTGCAGCTGTTAATCATCGTGTGTCTCGTATGTGTTCTGATCAGTTGTCTCCACGACTTGTGCTAACACACCTCTTCTACTTCCTAGATTGCGTCTACTTTGTCCTGATGATCAACTCTCCCTCTGGCTCTACTGACCAAGTCTCACTATTGGTGGTTTTGTATGGCGCAGTGTCTACTTAGTTCACCCAAACCCCTTTGTGTACTTTTATCTCTCACCAATAAAAGCTTTTAACTCAACACGTTATCAGCACGACGCTACAGGATGGAACTCGCAAGCCTCTTTATTGGTGGACTGATCTCTCTCTGTGCCGTCCTCATGTGGATCGTCCTGAATGGAAAACCGAGCAAAGATACTGAGCGACCGGTACGTGACAACCGGAAGTATCAAGAAAGCGAAATCGTACGCTTGAATGGAACGAACTATTCGAATTGGCAGTATATGCTCCGGTTGGCTCTCAACCGTCTCAGAATTGAACAGGCTATTCAACGCCCTCTCCCCGTGAATTCCGAAGCCAACCAGACGGCTCTAGCCCGAATCACCTGCTCTCTTGATGACCGACATCTCTCCATGGTTCGAGAGATTCTCTCAGCTTACGAAGCCTTCGAGAAGATTAGCAAGGAGTACGTCACCAACGACGTAGTCAAACAGGCCCTCCTGGAACGTGACATACGGGCAATCAAATTGGATGGGTTTACCGAAACAAAGGTCCGTGAATTTAGCCAATCCGTTGGCCAGAAGATTGACGAGTTACGAATGGCTGGTTCTGACTTAACCCACGAAAGGGAGCTGTGCCTCTATGTCGATGGTCTCCCAAGTGAACTGGTTCCTTTCAAGGCTTCCACCTATCAAAATTTGAGCGTCCTCACCAAAGATCAACTGTTCTTGAATCTAATTCGATACTGTGAGATGCTGAACGGTGGTAAATCGTCGGAACAGAGTTTTGTCAGCAAAGGAACAAACTATGGACACCCTACATTCCGGAAGGAGATGAGACGTTGTCACTACTGTGGTATCCAAGGCCACCTCATTGCCGAGTGTCGAAAAAGGAAAGGAGAAGAACGGACTATGACTGGAGTAAACAAGAAACCCAGTGGCGGTAGTGAAGTTGTCAAGCAACACTCTGTTTTCAATGCTACTGAGAAAATAAATGATCTTCGCAATTATGTCAGTGAATGGATTGTGGACTCGGGTGCGTCTAGCCACTTTGTAACCTCGGATAGGCACCTAATGAACGCTATTTCAATCAACCAATCAGTAAGCACTGCAAATGATCACCAGTGCAGAATTTATCGACAAGGTGACTTCATTCTGCACACAGGACCAGAAGTAATGCATCTGAAGGATGTCAAATTTGCCCCTGACTTCAGCGCCAACCTTCTCTCAGTGAGCAAGTTGACTAAGGATGGTTTCAAGGTTGAATTCAACATGAAAGAAGCCATTGTGTCTAAACAGGGAAAAGTATATCTCAAGGCATCTCGCAGTGGAAATCTATACTGTTTCAACGAAGTGGAACATGCCTTATTGTCCTCCAAAGTTATTGATTGGCACAGTGTTCTGGCTCACCCAGGAAGAGAGAAGCTGGAGAAACTAAAGAAACTATCTCTTATATATTAATATCCCAGTGTGCCATAAACAAAAACTTCGTAGGCCTAAACGATACATCGTAGTCCTATGAAAATTTTTGACCATACTAATTTGCCTGGCAAGCATCCATTGTAAATACATTCGAGTCGATCCAGCTAAAAATTGGATTCTGGAATTCTGGATTTTTGGATTCATGAACTGAAAAAAATATGATTGGATTCATCGTAAAAATCTAGGAACATTGATATAACATGTACTCAATACGAAAATGTGTCCTTGGTACCGAAAAAATCATTTAAAGGTTCCAGCTAACAGGCAAGCACAGAGCGTGTTTGTGTGTTCGCGTGGATGAGTGTGCCATTTGTACAGTGAAGGGTAGAGCGCAGATGGACAGACATCCGCTGTGAGAGGAGAGAGGAGAGAGCACTCACTCACTCACTCTGCCTGTGATTGTGTCGGCCAATGTGCCGCACTCACAAATCGGATAGTGACGTTTGTGTAATGCTGCATGCCTCTACTCCTGCCACTACTACTCAGATAAACCATAACCTTCTCTGCTGCACATCGGTCACTCGTGAACTCGCATCACACCACGTGTTTTAGGTTTCTCTCCTCTCCTCTCGTCGTTATCATCATGGATCGAGGTCAAAATCGCGAACGAGGTCGGGCACGAGGTGGTGGACGTGGAGGTGGTCAGGTAGATTGGGTTCAAGACGGTGTTCATCCTCGTCAGAATCTCACCCAGGAAGAAAGGGTTTCTTCACGCCGTGATTACCAGCGAATTTATTATCAACAACATGTGTATGAACGTATGCGCTTATGCTACTGCCCATCAAGTCGAATCTGGAACTTCTCGAAATCAACAACATCGTCATGATCCTTTCCTCTATCATGCGGCTATCCTAACCCCAGGTAAGCTGAGGTATGGTGTACCCGAGAAGGACTATCTCGGTCTGATGGACCAGGCGTGCACCAACTGTGGTGTTTGGTATTTTATGGATGGGGGAAAGCGAATAGGTAAGAGGGTTGGTGATTCTATCACCTATTTGATGTGTTGTGATGGTGGAAAGATGTATCCTGCCCTCTTCAACTATCCACCGTCTCCGAACGCCTTGGAGCAGTATTTTCAGCCAATCCTCAAAATAACGAGTGGTTCTCGAATTTTCGTCATAACAACAGTGCGGTGTCTTTTGGATCTATCTCCTACAAAGAAGCTCAGGTTGAGGGAAATGGCCTTTAGGTCTTCAGAGTGAGATTGTTCACACCGTACACAACATGAATGGTGGTCGCTAAAACACCCAAAGCGCTATCGGTAAGTGATATTTTGATTTTTTCCATTAATTTTTAATTGTGTTTTGTTTGACTACAGGGGTGAATAATCGGCTGTGGATCTTGGATACCACAGAAGCCACTCTTCAAGGCTAAGTACGGTGCAACCTGAGTCCGATGGTCCTTTACGTGCTGAAACAGCAACTGGAACTGGCCAATCCCGAACTCTTCACTCGATACAACATTACGCACAATGCGGTGCTTGATCCTACCAACCAACTAATTCGCTACAACACACGCTATGTTTTGTGTATGTATGATTCTTTATTTGATGTTTATAATGTAATTAGAATGTCGGATCGGATTTGTCCTTCCTACTGCAAGCGAGATGGCAATGCTGACGGCTGAAGCAAATCCAAATTATATTTTCAACTAAGAATTCCAATAAATTTTTTAACTTTGAATTTGTCTGTTATTTGAATTAATTGACACTTCTATTGTTCAAATCTCTGAAAAGGGTTTTTTACAAGAAAACGTTCGCGCAGCGACAATTCCCTTCGTGACCTGTCACGAGGGAATTGAGTTTTCTTGTACAACCTACAATGTGAGCATGATGAACACTGTGTAACGTGTGCTCGATGCAAGTTGAAACAGTTGCCATATCCTCCTTCAACAACAACAACATCACGGCCACTGGAACTAATTCACTCAGACCTTGGCGTCGTGAATAACCCTCTTGGTTAGGATGGATCTCGGTATTTCATGATTCTTGTGGATGACTACACTCGTTATGTGGAAGTGTTCACTCTCAAGAGTAAGGCCGAAGCAATCCTGGCATTTCAAGAATACAAAGAAAAGATGGTGAAGCAGTTTCCCATCGGAATTGGTGCACTACGAACAGACAATGGAGGGGAATACACCTCAAATGAATTTGTTGAACTACTGAAAGTGGAAGGAATTTACAGACAGCGAAGTGTACCATTCTGCCATCAACAGAACGGCATCAGTGAACGAACAATTCAGAAGGTTCAAACTATGGCACGTGCTATGTTGTTCGAAAGTTGTTTACCACTAAAATTCTGGCCTGAAGCAATTCGTACTGCATGCTATATTGCCAACAGACTGCCCCATAGCTCAATCAATAACGAACTACCCTGCAAGCGGATGTTTAACCGAGAACCAGAATTCGAGAAGATGAAAACATTCGGATCGATTGCGTATAGTTGGATCCCTCATGAAAAGAGGAAAAAGTTTGATCCTACTTCCGAAGAACTTATTTTTTTTGGGTATTCCTCGAACGCAAAGGCATACCGACTACTGGATCCTAGCACTGGAAAGGTCATCAATCAGCGGAATTGTGACATCTGGAACGGTGTGTTCCCAGCCTGCATCAAGTCTATGAAGACATTAAAAGAAGGCGAACAAGAATGTACATGCGAAAGCAATCCACAAACTCGAACACTATTTAACATTGATGAAGTTGAAGAAGTGAATGAGACTGAAGGTAGTGGTGCAGGACAAGTCACCAATGGTCCGACCACCGAATCAACTACTGAACCTGACATCACACCAATCTTGGATCTACAAAGACAGCTTCAATCGGTGGAAAACCAAAGAAGAGAAACGGCACTCAACCAGGCGTTGGAGAACTTCGATCGAAGACTTCAACTGCCCGTGACTACAACACCTACGCCAGTGATTCCAACACCAACTACCGAAACTGTAACACCTACTGCAATCATAACAACACCCATTTCCGAGTCACAAGAACAGAAGCAAGACGAAGTACAAGCTCCCGATATTGTTCCTAAAGTCGAACTGAAGAGTGAACCCACTGATCAGACTGAAGTCAAAACTATTACCACACCGACAATTGAATCTACAAAAGAACCCACTGAACCTACTTCAGGAATAGCTACCAACGCGGCTACTGAACCTGTTTCTGTAACTACCGATGAACCACAAGTCCAATCACGCCGAATTCAACCTCCAAGAAATTGTGGCGCTCCAGACCGACTTAGTTATACTGCACTAGGTGAACAGGCAAGTTCTGTGATGCAGTATCCAGACTATCAAGCTGCCCTTGTGTCACCAGCCTTTTATTCAGCTGAACATATACATATACCAGCCTGATGAACAAGCTTATCTCGACAATGGAAATAGGTTAGATTCATCTTATTTCCATTGCCGCAACCAAATGTATCGGAAGTTTTGATGAACAAGCTTATCTCGACAATGGAAATAGGTTAGATTCATCTTATTTCCATTGCCGCAACTCCGCAATAGCCGATACCAAATGTATCGGCTATGTGATGAACAAGCTTATCTCGTACATGGAAATAGGTTAGATTCATCCTATTTCCATTGCTGCAACCAAATGTATCGGCTATGTGATGAACAAGCTTATCTCGCTAATGGAAATAGGTTAGATTCATCCTATTTCCATTGCCGCAACCAAATGTATCGGATGTTTTGATGAACAAGCTTATCTCGCTAATGGAAATAGGTTAGATTCATCCTATTTCCATTGCCGCAACCAAATGTATCGTATGTTTGGATGAACAAGCTTATCTCGCTAATGGAAATAGGTTAGATTCATCTTATTTCCATTGCCGCAACATAAATGTACCGTGTGTTCATAAAAGTAACAATATAGTTGACCGTCAAAAAAGTTGGAAAACCGAATGTTGCCAATTTTATTTTTGGTTTTGGTTTTGAGACCCTTGACCCTCGTAATGAATAATAGTAATGGTATCCGAATTCTTGGAACACATACAGGGGTTATACAATTAATCAAATAATCACATTTTTGAGTTTGATAATTATCTTCAATATTTTGTCAAATTTGACAGGGTAAAAAATTATCTAAATTTTTGTTCAAGTTTTAAATTATAATTAAAAGACATAAGTGTTCTAATTTACTTTTTTAAAATAAATAATTGAAAATTATTGCAATTGAAATAAGATATGATTTAAAAAGTTTGTTTATGACCAATGATTGTTTCAATTGGAACGTTCCTGACGGTTCAATAAGATAACTAAATGCTAATTCAGCATAAACAAAAATTTAGATAATTTTTTATCCAGTCAACCCTGTCGAAATATTGAAGATAATTATCAAACTCAAAAATGTGATTATTTGATTAATCGTATAACCCCTGTAGGTGTTCCAAGAATTCGGATACCATTACTATTATTCATTACGAAGGTCAAGGGTCTCAAAACCAAAACCAAAAATAAAATTGGCAACATTCGGTTTTCCAACTTTTTTGACGGTCAACTATATTGTTACTTTATGAACACACGGTATCGGCTGTTTGATGAACACGCTTATCTCGCTAATGGAAATAGGTTAGATTCATCCTATTTCCATTGCCGCAACCAAATGTATCGGCTGTTTGATGAACAAGCTTATCTCGATAATGGAAATAGGTTAGATTCATCTTATTTCCATTGCCGCAACCAAATGTATCGGCTGTTTTGATGAACAAGCTTATCTCGAACATGGAAATAGGTTAGATTCATCCTATTTCCATTGCCGCAACCAAATGTATCGGCTGTTTTGATGAACAAGCTTATCTCGAACATGGAAATAGGTTAGATTTATCCTATTTCCATTGCCGCAACTAAATGTATCGGATGTTTTGATAAACAAGCTTATCTCGCTAATGGAAATAGATTATATTCAGCCTATTTCCATTGCCGCAACCAAATGTATCGTATGTTTGGATGAACAAGCTTATCTCGCTAATGGAAATAGGTTAGATTCATCCTATTTCCATTGCCGCAACCAAATGTATCGGATGTTTTGATAAACAAGCTTATCTCGCTAATGGAAATAGATTATATTCAGCCTATTTCCATTGCCGCAACCAAATGTATCGTATGTTTGATGAACAAGTTTATCTTGTACATGGAAATACGTTAGATTCATCCTATTTCCATTGCCACAACCAAATGTATCGGCTGTTTTGATGAACAAGCTTATCTCGGCAATAAAAATAGGTTAGATTCACCCTATTTCCATTGCCGCAACCAAATGTATCGTATGTTTGGATGAACAAGCTTATCTCGCTAATGGAAATAGGTTAGATTCATCCTATTTCCATTGCCGCAACCAAATGTATCGGCTGTTTGATGAACAAGCTTATCTCGACAATGGAAATAGGTTAGATTCATCCTATTTCCATTGCCGCAACCAAATGTATCGGCTGTTTGATGAACAAGCTTATCTCGACAATGGAAATAGGTTAGATTCATCTTATTTCCATTGCCGCAACTCCGCAATAGCCGATACCAAATGTATCGGCTATGTGATGAACAAGCTTATCTCGACAATGGAAATAGGTTAGATTCATCCTATTTCCATTGCCGCAAACAAATGTATCGGTTATTTGATGAACACGCTTATCTCGCTAATGGAAATAGGTTAGATTCATCCTATTTCCATTGCCGCAACCAAATGTATCGGAAGTTTTGATGAACAAGCTTATCTCGACAATGGAAATAGGTTAGATTCATCCTATTTCCATTGCCGCAACCAAATGTATCGGCTGTTTGATGAACAAGTTTATCTCGTACATGGAAATAGGTTAGATTCATCCTATTTCCATTGCCGCAACCAAATGTATCGGCTATTTGATGAACAAGCTTATCTCGCTAATGGAAATAGGTTAGATTCATCCTATTTCCATTGCCGCAACCAAATGTATCGTATGTTTGGATGAACAAGCTTATCTCGCTAATGGAAATAGGTTAGATTCATCCTATTTCCATTGCCGCAACCAAATGTATCGGAAGTTTTGATGAACAAGCTTATCTCGTACATGGAAATAGGTTAGATTCATCCTATTTCCATTGCCGCAACCAAATGTATCGGATGTTTTGATGAACAAGCTTATCTCGGCAATAGAAATAGGTTAGATTCATCCTATTTCCATTGCCGCAACCAAATGTATCGTATGTTTTGATTAACAAGCTTATCTCGCTAATGGAAATAGGTTAGAATCATCCTATTTCCATTGCCGCAACCAAATGTATCGGCTGTTTGATGAACAAGCTTATCTCGTACATGGAAATAGGTTAGATTCATCCTATTTCCATTGCCGCAACCAAATGTATCGGAAGTTTTGATGAACAAGCTTATCTCGACAATGGAAATAGGTTAGATTCATCTTATTTCCATTGCCGCAACTCAAATGTATCGGATGTTTTGATGAACAAGCTTATCTCGCTAATGGAAATAGGTTAGATTCATCCTATTTCCATTGCCGCAACCAAATGTATCGGCTGTTTTGATGAACAAGCTTATCTCGTACATGGAAATAGGTTAGATTCATCCTATTTCCATTGCCGCAACCAAATGTATCGGCTGTTTGATGAACAAGCTTATCTCGCTAATGGAAATAGATTAGATTCAGCCTATTTCCATTGCCGCAACCAAATGTATCGTATGTTTGGATGAACAAGCTTATCTCGCTAATGGAAATAGGTTAGATTCATCCTATTTCCATTGCCGCAACCAAATGTATCGTATGTTTGGATGAACAAGCTTATCTCGCTAATGGAAATAGGTTAGATTCATCCTATTTCCATTGCCGCAACCAAATGTATCGGATGTTTTGATGAACAAGCTTATCTCGGCAATAGAAATAGATTAGATTCAGCCTATTTCCATTGCCGCAACCAAAATGTATCGGGAGCTTTGATGAACAAGCTTATTTCGTACATGGAAATAGGTTAGATTCATCCTATTTCCATTGCCGCAACCAAATGTATCGTATGTTTGGATGAACAAGCTTATCTCGACAATGGAAATAGATTAGATTCAGCCTATTTCCATTGCCGCAACCAAATGTATCGTATGTTTGGATGAACAAGCTTATCTCGCTAATGGAAATAGGTTAGATTCATCCTATTTCCATTGCCGCAACCAAATGTATCGGCTGTTTGATGAACAAGCTTATCTCGTACATGGAAATAGGTTAGATTCATCCTATTTCCATTGCCGCAACCAAATGTATCGGATGTTTTGATGAACAAGCTTATCTCGCTAATGGAAATAGATTAGATTCATCCTATTTCCATTTCCGCAACCAAATGTATCGTATGTTTTGATGAACAAGCTTATCTCGGCAATGGAAATAGGTTAGATTCATCCTATTTCCATTGCCGCAACCAAATGTATCGGCTATGTGATGAACAAGCTTATCTCGTACATGGAAATAGGTTAGATTCATCCTATTTCCATTGCCGCAACCAAATGTATCGGCTGTTTGATGAACAAGCTTATCTCGGCAATGGAAATAGGTTAGATTCATCTTATTTCCATTGCCGCAACCAAATGTATCGTATGTTTGGATGAACAAGCTTATCTCGCTAATGGAAAGAATCATTTGATTCGAAATTCAGATACTTTAGCAGTCTGTACATTGTATCGGAAAACTGCAATACAAGATTCTGTAGACTAGTACTCTTGTGAAGAATCATATGATTCGAAATTCAGATACGTTGGCAGTCTGTACATTGTATCGGAAAACTGCAATACAAGATTCTGTAGACTAGTACTCTTGTGAAGAATCATATGATTCGAAATTCAGATACGTTGTCAACTTGTAGAATGTATCTGTACTAAGTACTGACAAGTGAGGGAGAGAGTGAGTCTTAATAGAAACGAATATATTTATTAGAAAGATGATATAAGTGATAAAAAGTGATATAAAAACACAAGTACAAAGTTACAAGTATTTCAACTCAAGTAGACAACGTTGGTACATTTCAATAGTAAAATCTTCATACACGTCAACTGGATTGTACTTATTCATGAAATTCTTCTCCTTCGATTCATTAGACAAATGCTTCTTGATTAGGCAGTATTGGCGAGATTCGAGATCGAGATGATTGTCTCGCAATTCTTTGGTCTCGAAGGTTTGGTCCAAACAGAAAGGACACAGATTGTCCAAAGTTTGTGGAAAACATTTCTTGATGATACATCTTACAGGATTTGTCGGGTTAAACTCTTTAGTTTTCACACATTTCTCAAAATTCGGATTAGCAATCGTTTCGTGATGCAGATCGAGCAAAATATTGAAAGCTCTCTTATGAACAATTCTGTTAAGTGGCTTTGGTTTGATAAATTTGATTGGTCTTGATTGATAATCATCATCAGAATCGTCGGATTCTTCCGAAGGTGGTACGTAAGTTAAGTCTCGATCTCTTCGAGTTTTGAGTGATGTCGATGACATAGTTGACATAGTAGACATCAACGATGATTGGTTGTTTGATGTTCGAGGAATGAACTCTCCATCACCAGTCATCCTCTCCAAGTATGATATAGCATTACCCACATCATCATCAACTTGCATGGGATCATCATTTCTTGATTGGCGATCGGATTCGCCATCTGATTGATCATCATCATCAAATCGTCGAAAGCCAGGAGGCTGCACGCTGGACACTTGGTCCAGGTTGTTCAATTCAGTCCATTCCATTTCCAATTCAGTCCCCTCCAGAACCTTGCCGCCCTAGGCGGCCGCCTGGTTCGCCTAGGGGGTCCGCCGGCCCTGAAGAGCGACCTGGAACGACTGGTGGATCAACTCAAGCAGAATGATGTCAAGGCTATGGAGACCGCCGGCTTCAGGTTGTTGGAAAGAAGGAACAGAAGACCAAGCCCAAGATTGTGGGCGTCACCTTCAAGGACTGACGCTTTTATCATTTTATTTTTATGCCTTTTTTTAACATGACCGATTAGTGTCATTAGTTTTTTATCCTTATTATCTCGCATTGTGTATATGTGATTAAAGTGGCTTTTAAAACAAACTGATCAATTGATCGAGGAACCATCACTTCATTTGCAGCTCAATACTATCAATGGCCATTGGCAGTGAACGTAGGTTAGGTTAGGTTAGGTTGCATTGGTTCTGAACGGTAAATCTTATGCGATTTACCGTTAATCACTGCAGTTGTGACCGCCGGTGGTTCTCTCGTGGATTGTTGTGGTCTCAATTACTCCAAGTGACTCAAATCTCACCTAATATTCTCGAGCACTGCACCAGAGGTGCTCTCAATGTGTCTGCGGCCCATTCAGGTGCCAGAAAATTCTTTGGAGCAACTGACATGCCATTGATTGGTGGGCTACTGAGTAGCAGATGTTCAAACCATCACTTCATCTGCTGCTCAATACTATCATGGCAGTGAACGGTAAATCGCATAAGATTTGCCGTAGATTAGGTTAGGGTTAGGTTAGGTTAGGTTAGGTTAGGTTAGGTTAGGTTAGGTTAGGTTAGGATAGGTTGCATTGGTTCTGAACGGTAAATCGCATAGGATTTGCCGTTAGTCTCTGCAGTTGTCACCGCCGGTGGTTCTCTCGTGGATTGTTGTGGTCTCGATGACTCAAATCTCACCTAATATTCTCGAGCACTGCACCAGGGTGCCTCAATGTGTCATGCGGCCCATTCAGGTGCCAGAAAATTCTTTGGAGCAACTGACATGCCATTGATTGGTGAGCAACTGATCAATTGATCGACGAACCATCACTTCATCTGTTGCTGGAGTACGATCGAGAATGAACGGTAAATCGCATAGGATTTTGCCGTTAGTCTCTGCAGTTGTCACCGCCGGTGGTTCTCTCATGGATTGTAGTGGTCTCGATGACTCAAATCTCACCTAATTGGCTCGAGCACTGCACCAGGGGTGCCCAGAATGTGTCTGCGGCCCATTCAGGTGCTAGAAAATTCTTTGGAGCAACTGACATGTAATTGATTGGTGAGCAACTGATCAATTGATCGACGAACCATCACTTCATCTGTTGCTGGAGTACGATCGAGAAATGAACGGTAAATCGCATAGGATTTGCCGTTAGTCTCTGCAGTTGTCACCGCCGGTGGTTCTCTCGTGGATTGTTGTGGTCTCAATGACTCCAAGTGACTCAAATCTCACCTAATATTCTCGAGCACTGCACCAGAGGTGCTCTCAATGTGTCTGCGGCCCATTCAGGTGCCAGAAAAATCTGGGCACTGGGCACACCTTTTTCTATAATATGAAAGTTAGTTAGAAAGAAGAGGTTCATCAAATTCACTGGGCACACCTTTTCTATGATATGAAAATTAGTTAGAAAGAAGAGGTTCATCAAATTCACTGGGTACACTTTTTCTATGATATGAAAATTAGTTAGAAAGAAGAGGTTCATCAAATTCACTGGGCACACTTTTTTCTATAATATGAAAAATTAGTTAGAAAGAAGAGGTTCATCAAATTCACTGGGCACACCTTTTCTATGATATGAAAATTAGTTAGAAAGAAGAGGTTCATCAAATTCACTGGGTACACCTTTTCTATGATATGAAAATTAGTTAGAAAGAAGAGGTTCATCAAATTCACTAGGCACACCTTTTCTATGATATGAAAATTAGTTAGAAAGAAGAGGTTCATCAAATTCACTGGGCACACCTTTTCTATGATATGAAAATTAGTTAGAAAGAAGAGGTTTCGAAATCTCACTGGGTACACCTTTTCTATGATATGAAAATTAGTTAGAAAGAAGAGGTTTCGAAATCTCACTGGGTACACCTTTTCTATGATATGAAAATTAGTTAGAAAGAAGAGGTTCATCAAATTCACTGGGCACACATTTTCTATGATATGAAAATTAGTTAGAAAGAAGAGGTTTCAAATCTCACTGGGTACACATTTTCTATGATATGAAAATTAGTTAGAAAGAAGAGGTTTCGAAATCTCACTGGGCACACCTTTTCTATGATATGAAAAATTAGTTAGAAAGAAGAGGTTTCGAAATCTCACTGGGTACACCTTTTCTATGATATGAAAATTAGTTAGAAAGAAGAGGTTTCGAAATCTCACTAGGCACACCTTTTCTATGATATGAAAATTAGTTAGAAAGAAGAGGTTCATCAAATTCACTGGGCACACCTTTTCTATGATATGAAAATTAGTTAGAAAGAAGAGGTTTCGAAATCTCACTGGGTACACCTTTTCTATGATATGAAAAATAGTTAGAAAGAAGAGGTTTCGAAATCTCACTGGGTACACCTTTTCTATGATATGAAAATTAGTTAGAAAGAAGAGGTTTCGAAATCTCACTGGGTACACATTTTCTATGATATGAAAATTAGTTAGAAAGAAGAGGTTTCGAAATCTCACTGGGTACACATTTTCTATGATATGAAAATTAGTTAGAAAGAAGAGGTTCATCAAATTCACTGGGCACACCTTTTCTATGATATGAAAATTAGTTAGAAAGAAGAGGTTTCAAAATCTCACTGGGCACACCTTTTCTATGATATGAAAATTAGTTAGAAAGAAGAGGTTTCGAAATCTCACTGGGTACACCTTTTCTATGATATCAAAATTAGTTAGAAAAAAGAGGTTTCGAAATCTTACTGGGTACACCTTTTCTATGATATGAAAATTAGTTAGAAAGAAGAGGTTTCGAAATCTCACTGGGTACACCTTTTCTATGATATGAAAATTAGTTAGAAAGAAGAGGTTCATCAAATTCACACTGGGCACACCTTTTCTATGATATGAAAATTAGTTAGAAAGAAGAGGTTTCGAAATCTCACTGGGTACACCTTTTCTATGATATGAAAATTAGTTAGAAAGAAGAGGTTTCGAAAATCTCACTGGGTACACCTTTTCTATGATATGAAAATTAGTTAGAAAGAAGAGGTTTCAAAATCTCACTGGGTACACATTTTCTATGATATGAAAATTAGTTAGAAAGAAAAGGTTTCAAATCTCACTGGGTACACCTTTTCTATGATATGAAAATTAGTTAGAAAGAAGAGGTTCATCAAATTCACTGGGCACACCTTTTCTATGATATGAAAATTAGTTAGAAAGAAGAGGTTTCAGAAATCTCACTGGGTACACCTTTTCTATGATATGAAAATTAGTTAGAAAGAAGAGGTTCATCAAATTCACTGGGCACACCTTTTCTATCATATGAAAATTAGTTAGAAAGAAGAGGTTCATCAAATTCACTGGGCACACCTTTTCTATGATATGAAAATTAGTTAGAAAGAAGAGGTTTCGAAATCTCACTGGGCACACCTTTTCTATGATATGAAAATTAGTTAGAAAGAATAGGTTTCGAAATCTCACTGGGTACACCTTTTCTATGATATCAAAATTAGTTAGAAAGAAGAGGTTTCGAAATCTTACTGGGTACACCTTTTCTATGATATGAAAATTAGTTAGAAAGAAGAGGTTTCGAAATCTCACTGGGTACACCTTTTCTATGATATGAAAATTAGTTAGAAAGAAGAGGTTCATCAAATTCACTGGGCACACCTTTTCTATGATATGAAAATTAGTTAGAAAGAAGAGGTTTCGAAATCTCACTGGGTACACCTTTTCTATGATATGAAAATTAGTTAGAAAGAAGAGGTTCATCAAATTCACTGGGCACACCTTTTCTATGATATGAAAATTAGTTAGAAAGAAGAGGTTTCGAAATCTCACTGGGTACACCTTTTCTATGATATGAAAATTAGTTAGAAAGAAGAGGTTCATCAAATTCACTGGGCACACCTTTTTCTATGATATGAAAATTAGTTAGAAAGAAGAGGTTCATCAAATTCACTGGGCACACCTTTTCTATGATATGAAAATTAGTTAGAAAGAAGAGGTTCATCAAATTCACTGGGCACACCTTTTTCTATGATATGAAAATTAGTTAGAAAGAAGAGGTTCATCAAATTCACTGGGCACATCTTTTCTATGATATGAAAATTAGTTAGAAAGAAGAGGTTCATCAAATTCACTGGGCACACCTTTTCTATGATATGAAAATTAGTTAGAAAGAAGAGGTTCTCGAAATCTCACTGGGTACACCTTTTCTATATTATGAAAATTAGTTAGAAAGAAGAGGTTCATCAAATTCACTGGGCACACCTTTTCTATGATATGAAAATTAGTTAGAAAGAAGAGGTTTCGAAATCTCACTGGGTACACCTTTTCTATATTATGAAAATTAGTTAGAAAGAAGAGGTTCATCAAATTCACTGGGCACATCTTTTCTATGATATGAAAATTAGTTAGAAAGAAGAGGTTTCGAAATCTCACTGGGTACACCTTTTCTATGATATGAAAATTAGTTAGAAAGAAGAGGTTCATCAAATTCACTGGGCACACCTTTTCTATGATATGAAAATTAGTTAGAAAGAAGAGGTTTCGAAATCTCACTGGGTACACCTTTTTCTATCATATGAAAATTAGTTAGAAAGAAGAGGTTTTCAAATTCACTGGGCACACCTTTTCTATGATATGAAAATTAGTTAGAAAGAAGAGGTTTCGAAATCTCACTGGGCACACCTTTTCTATGATATGAAAATTAGTTAGAAAGAATAGGTTTCGAAATCTCACTGGGTACACCTTTTTCTATGATATGAAAACAACCTCTCCCTCCGTCCTCCGCCGCCGCCCCACCACTACCTTATTGGTTGTGTTGACCTCCTGCGTTTAAGAAAAACAATCAGGCTGGGCAAGCGCAGAAAGACACACCACAAATATCCTTCTTCATTCATTTAAATGCTACTACCTCCATGTCTCACACTCGACGACCACTACTTCTCTCTTCTCTCCCTCCAACTGTACAACAATCAAAGCTGTGACTGGGTGCAGCCAAATACACCCAACCAACAGAAACCACTATGTCCATCTTCCTCTGTTCAACACACTACATCTGGCTGATCTGACACAATCTTACGAATGTAAACAATCGCGTTCTCGCAATCACAACCACCACAACCCACTGTTTCGTAAGTGATGTCTCACACATGTGAACAATCGTCTACGCGTGTTATAACAACTTCTACACTCTATTAGGCAATCCTCCATAGATGAGAAAAAGAAGGGCATCCATTTCAGCCTTCCTGCCAAGACTGGAAGACTTGCCAAGACAGCAAGAGACAACTTCGATCTACCAATAAGCAGACCAACGAAACCTAAATGCTGATTTCAGAGAACTTGATGCCACCGTTTATGTCTCCTACTGGAAATCAACTTCTCAGCGCAAAGAAACGAATTCTGGCCGATATCCTTCCGACTAAAGGACTATCTTTGATCGCCAACGGTGATAAATCAAAATTGCCTACGATTTCAATTAGTGACTCACCGATATCCTCTCTAATCAAAACAACCAAAGTAATCAGGACGTTTTGGAGTTGATCCTTTCAAAGAGGATATGACTCTGAATGAATCTGAAGCTACTCTACCCTTTATTGAGATGGAGGATATCGAAAATCATCTTGATGTTGAGATATGTGATTAGGTTTGTCTGGAATATTCGAGAACATTTAGAAATTTACTCGAAATGTATAGAAACATAGAGAACTTTCGCTGTATATAAAGCCTGCACTGTGCTCAGTCTGTGATCTTGTTATGTTGAATAAACATCAAGTTTTTTTCCCTGTCTCTTGTGTCCTGCAACACGTTGTCAGCCACGATGTCTCTACTCGTGTTCCTCGTCTGTGCCCTGTTAGACCTCATTCGTCCATTCCTGCCAGAAGTGTCAACTGTGATCACCATCATCGTTCTCACTGTTTGGTCCTGTACATCCTGTACCTCTGTTCTCGTCCTGTTCCCGTTCCCGCCCTTTATCCAGAATTGGCTCCAGCCAACCAGTATTCCGTCCCTGAATATGCCCGTGACCAGCCCGTTAACCATGTTCGTTTCATCGGTGACAACTACATAAATACGAAATGACGATTGCCATTGCAGTGAGAAGGATAACTGCCGTTCGACTTGCATCTTTCCTGAAGAACTGGTTACGGACTACATTTACCGGAGATTGTGATTCACTCATCAGGCGGCGCGGAGGACGGAGGGAGAGGTTGTTTACTCATGAGCTAGAATCACTAATAATTGACTTCGGTGTATGCTGCCCTGTGAATTTGAACTTGTCTCGTTTCCACGCACAAATTAAGTTCGTTCTTTGAACATGTTTCATGTTGCAAGTTTTATCGTCTACCAGATGTGCTACCGGGGCTTCGCTCCGTAACTAATGAATTTAATGAAAACTCAATGGATATATCCCTCTTAAAAGGTACATTCTAGAACTCTCTCGAACATTCTATGGATATATCCTTCATTAATTAACAATTTTATTTATAGACTCTCCACGCTGAAATGGTTTGCCGACCTTGCTCGACTCACCCAACTGGTTCATCTCTCGCTCAATTACGTGCGCATCAATTTGGCCAGTCCGGCACGACCAAACTCGGCCCAATTGAATTCAGTCCGAAGTCTGGTGTTGAAACGGTTCGATGTCGAGCGTTATAGAGACGTCTTTTCGGGTGAACAATTCTGTCGAGTGCTGGCAACTACCTTCCCAAACCTCGAGAAAATTTCCATCATGATCTGGTGCACTGATGACCACATTCGAAGCGGAATCGCTCAGCACTTGCATCACTTCGTTCACTTGCGCAAGTTCCAAGTAACTTCGGCATTATGTCACTCACACTAGATTGTGTTACTGTTGAGTTTAACACTCTCTATACAATGTCACATACATTCTGTGCCTCACATGCTGTACAATACTTTGCAATTATCAATAAAGTTTACATTCTATTGTCCACTCATTAAACACTTTCACTTTCACTTTCAATGCATAATTGACAATGTGCGCACAGACTTGGCACACGGACCCGAACAACTTGCCGGCGTCAATCATTGCGGGCGGATTTGCAGAAAAGGCAAAATGTTTAGTTCATTTTGACTGTGTCGAGTTACTCGAACAACGCGCATTTTTGGAATTCACTCTGAACCTATTCGGTTAGTTTGTACTTAACCGTAAAATGTTTATCTTGTTAGTATATGATCTATTGATAACAGATTTAACTATATCCTATGCAACACGAATAAAAAGTACTAGATGAAGGGAGATTAAAAGGCTAATAAAACAGTAAAATTTACTTGTAGAATTTTTGTTTATATACGGATTTACATAATAAAATACAAAAGTCATTTAATACAAGAGTTATCAAAATTTTACCGATTCGAATGTCTTGAAATGCGTGTGCTCCCTTTCTGCTACTTTCGCTTGACCTTTCTTAACTTCTTATGGGTGAGACATTGACCATAAATCATGACGGTGACAGGTTCACCAATCTGGGAAAGCTCATGTGAAAAATCGTAAATATTAGTCGTCCCCATAAATTTTTGATAATGGCTGTCGGAAAGGTTTCAACTAATATGTCCAGGTCTAGATGGCGGTAGACATTTGGTGATAAAACCAATGAGGAAAAAACTTGAAGTTCAAATTAGTCTGTCAAAAGTCAGTGTTTTTTGCATAGCGACATCTAGACTTGGACATTTTAGATTAAACCCTGGGGACCGCCATTATCAAAATTTATGGGGACGACTAATATTATTGTGGTTGGTTCATTTTTTCCAATTGAAACAATGGGAGTAATTCTGGTCTGTAACCTGAAAAACCTAAAAAATTCCGACCTTCCCGACACGAAACGAAATACCCTTGCTTCTCAGCGATTCTTTCTGTTCGACAGTCATCCTTCACCCTTTAATCCTAAGGCTGTTCTTGTTGAATCATCGAATCTCGACGGAAATGATTGCTGCCATATTGAGTTTGTATTCTCTTCCTGCTGGCGATGGAGATGATAATGGATATACTCTTGATTATATTCGTGTGGAACGAAACATTAAACATTTACTCAAAGAATCTTTACCGAAATGTGACAATTTGTCTCGCAGCGATTCTACGGATTCACTGATTGGTGACGATACTGCAAATCAAGTTCTTTCTCAATCAAAGTCACCCAAATTGAATTCAAAATTGTTGCATCAAAATTCGACAGAAGTACTTTTCAACAAAAACTATTCTGTTTGCAAAAGATGGCCAAAATGTAATATACTGTTTGGGAATACAAGTCAAGTTGATTATCCACATATGAATCAGTGTGTGGCCAATTGTGC
Source organism: Rhizoglyphus robini (assembly GCA_023373905.1). Taxonomy (NCBI): domain Eukaryota; kingdom Metazoa; phylum Arthropoda; class Arachnida; order Sarcoptiformes; family Acaridae; genus Rhizoglyphus; species Rhizoglyphus robini. The sequence continues at coordinate 17,952 of JAKIJQ010000485.1, read as the reverse complement.
CACCGCCGCCATTAAGAAACATTTTCAAAGACCTAACGAATGGTTTGCTGAAATAATTGACAAAATATTAAAATGTGACGATAAGTATTATGCAGATTCAATTGCAGCCAACTCTTTTAGACAACGGTGATTTTTCTTGAAGTGGGCGAACTAAACCAAGAAGTGCAAATGTTTGGTCACAACATTTATGTCAATTCAGTCGGTCATGGTACTAATGGTCTCGTTTAGAAGTGTGGTGAAATTTCTAAATTAAAAACTGCCCTACGAGAATTTTCTGAAAGTAACTACGATGCAGTCGTGATCATCACTTCTTCTTTTGCAAGAGCAGTGTTAAAAGATCAACAGTCATTTTACCTATTTGATCCACACCCGATTTCCGAAGATGGGAGTGTGACTGCAGTATATTCAACATCAAAATCATCACAAGAATCCATTCAAAAACTTGGCGAATCAAATTTATCCAATCCGATCGATTCTGATTCTGACATTGACAATGAAATTTGTGAAGTATCTGATCAATCTTCAAACGAACATGAGCAACAAGAGCGATCTTATACTGAGCATCAAGAATATGATTCATTGTTTATTCCATCATCACCTCAACAAGAACCTCTCCCAGACATCGAAAATGAAGCAAAATGGAATGTATCGCTTCGACCACCAGTCAATGGCAACTCTCAATCGAGTATCACAACTCCTCTCGTGAAAAGTGTACAACGACTTAAAAGAGAAAAGCAAATAGAATCTCTTACCACTCAAAGTGGCAATAAGTACATATATGGCACGACAGGCACCGTTTTGTCAAAAACCGTTGTACGGAGAAAACAAATACGGCATACTACTGATATAACAAATATTTTTATTCTTAAATCGTGTTTTTGTTTTCTGAGTGGAAACGACAATGCTTAGTTTTATTTTAAAAACTAGACTTTAATAAACTTCCAATTTGGGTTGAGTTTGACCAACAACAAGAGGTGCAGGTAATAGTATGATAAAATTAGTTAGTCTAATTTAGAGATTTCAAAAATTTAATTTAGCAACGTTGTCTTTTAGCAGCGTTGTCTGGCTGTATTTTGAGTTTTCATAAGCCCCGCCCACAAGACAAAAAAGTGCGATTAGCAGTGATGTCTTTAGCAACGTTGTCCTGTAACCATTTTGACTATACTTTGGTTTTATTTTCGCTATTCTATATGTGATGAACCCGAAAATGCCAAAATACGACTAAATTATTAGTTAAATTATGAAATAACTGAATAGAAAAAGTAGATTTGTAAGGATCAGAGACAATTCGGGATACTATCCCTGTGTATATCCCGCACCCGAATATAGCCCGCAGCATGCCATGAAAAAAAGTAAAATCGTGTATAGCCCGCGGGCTACATTCGGGAAAATACGGTAATATTTATGTCTTTGCCAATAGTTTTATTCATTTGTGCATAGAATAATAAAGATAAATGTATGTGCCATTGTATCGAGTATCGAATACAAAGTTTGGTGTAGGAAAATGAGTGAATGTAAATGGTGTGAACGAGTAAGCAAAGTTTGCCCATCAATAGTTGTGGGCATTGGGTTACTACTAATCCAATTCAAAGTCGACGACTGGCCAACTCCTGATGCACACGAACAAACTCGTTCGGATCACGATCATCGACAATGTTCAGTTCGTTCTGCTTCTTCACAGATTGTGGCAACTTGAAATGGACATAACGAATGTGTCGAATAACAATGCCGCGTTGTTCCGAAGCATATTTGCAGTCGGGCCAAGTGCACGAGTATGGCTTGATGCCCAGATGGATTCGTTCGTGTCGAACCAAATCCTTGGCGAAATGATTTTCCACATCCTGCTGACTTGCATCGATACTTTGCTTTGCGAGTTTGGGGTCGTTTGTTGTTGTTGTCAGCTCGAGAAGTATTTGAGGACATTCCTTTACGACCAGTTGAAGTTCATTCACCAAGTCAGCATGTTGTTGTTCGTGCTGTTTTTCGAATGCACCGATCGAGTGCAACAGTCTCATCATCTCCATCCTCAATTTCCATAGATTCACCATTTTGATCTGTTTCATGATTGGACTGGTGGTGCTGAGTACTGGGATCCACTTGACCGACATCCTCACGACGAGTAGTGAAACTGTTGTTGTTGTTCGAATGTTGTTGTTCAATGTCAACGGCAATGTTCACATTTGGACAGTCCAAAGGTATTTGATTGGCTTGGCCATCTTCCTCACCGGCCTCGTTGTCAAGAGCCACTCTCTCGATGTCATTCATCACATTCTCCTAGGGTTTCCAATTATTCGGTTTTTCAAAACTTCGAATAGTCGAAGGGCCTTAACCGCAAACTTCGAAGCTTCGAAGCTTCAACAAAAATTTTCCCACAATTTTTATTTGATTGAAATTTTTGGGTTTTGAATCAATTTACTAACTAATTATTGCATTAATGAAATTTTCCCAACAGAGTGTTTAGTCTATTTTATCTAATCCCTCCAATTTATGGTCCAGTAACATTTTCAAAATGAACTTTTAAATATTTTTTTCTCAATTAGAGATAATTGAAGATTCTCAAAATAGTCTAAAAGATCACATTTCCAATTGTTCACAACTATGTCACTATATTCGAATTTTGAAGCGAAGCTTCGAATAATTGATTTCCCAAAAAATGGCCCGAAGCTTCGAAGCTTCGAAGCTTCGAAAGTCTTCGTTTGGAATCCCTACATTCTCCTCTTCCTCCTCATCTTCGTCTTCATCATCATCAGAATCATCAGCATCACCAAATTTTTCCTCGCCAAAACTGCCGTAAAGACGAGTACAATTCAACTCCTTCTCGTCAATCCACATCGAGGGCCATGTGACCGTGACCGTACCGGCAACTTGATCGTACTCTTCCGTATACTTCCAACCTTTTCGTTTGGCAGTTCGCTTCATAACTGCCCATTCAGCCAACGTGTAGGTAGTGGGCTTGAAGAGCACTTTGTAACGACATTTCGTGTCCAGAATCGACTCAACAGGCCAGTCAATCTGTGTGTGTGTGTGTAAAAAAACACAATTAGAGTTAGGTTAGGTTAGAGTCGGATTCGATATACATTTAGATTAGACGCAATAGAAAGTAATAGATAATAGACACACCATATAGACAGGATGTAGTAGGATGTAGGAGAGAATATACAGTTATTCCTGCACAAGCCGCCAAGAAATTCTTGCGCTAAGTCGAGGTAAGGTAAAAGATAGATCTGATTTTTTAGGCAATGGGAATGCCTTAATGGCCCATTTTCAAGCTTAGCTCCTTTCTTGGATTCTTTCTAATCGAATACGTACCGATACCATGGAGGTGGTTGATATTATCTTAATTACGCCCCTACTATGCGCTAAGTGCGTGACGCGCTAAGTCAAGGAATTACTGTATATGGATATGTCTATGGATTTAGATGATGATGAAAAAGTAGAAACAATATCTCGACCTACCTGCCGTGACCGTCGAGACATGATCGACGACGATGATGATGATGGTTGTGGGGATTGAGTGAATATTGAGACGAGTTGATGATGTTCGGGCAGATGTTTACTTTCGGGTGAGCAAAATAACGAAAGAAAATGTTTGTGGCAATAGCTTTGAGATTGAGTAATGTTACAAACACGAGATGACACACAGATTTGAGGATCTTCCACTACTGCTTCTGTACAATCTCTCACTGGTGAAGAGTCCTGTTCGGCTTCTGGTAGTGAGGAAGAGGAAGAGAATGTCAAGAAAAGAAGTGAAACAGTCTCAAGTGCAACATAAAGCTCAGTGCGGAGAACAGTCAGACAGACTGACACAACAGGCGACGGACCATCAAACGCACACAGAGGCGAGAGAGTGTGAAGAATGTAACTGCCAATTTGTTAACGAATAGCGTGGTAGAGAGGAGGTAGAGGCACAATTCAATGAGCCACTACTTCAGATATGCATTCACAAATGACGTATACAGGAGGGTAACCACAATAAACAGAGCGAAGAAGAAGGGCACATACATTTACGTTGATCTATATACATAAAATTGAAAGTTTGTTCTTTATGGATTCGGATACTACTGGACCGATCTTGATAAAATTTTTCCAGAATACCCTTATCACCCACCGTCAGATGATAGGCTATATCCCGGATCATAATATCCAATGGATCCAAAGATATTTGGATTCTTAGGATTTTAATGCATTGTGGCTATGGCACGCGTGCAATAATGACAAGTATGAGTAATAACAAAGCTATGGATGCAAAATATATGTTCTGTAATCGAGAAATCCATGGAAATTTCTAGAAATGATCTTTCCTTGCAGGATACAAACAGATATATTCATGGAATGTTCTAGATGTTATAAAATACGTTTTATTGAGTGATGGAAATTGGTAAAAACAGAGAAGTTGACAGACACAGGTCGGGCCAACGGGAGGAGAGTTCACGACCTTCGTTGATGTCTTCAGAGTAGAACACAAGTGACCAAGTGATACCAAGGCAGAACCACAAAGGATGGAGAGGTCACAAGGGAAGTGTCGCCAAGTACCAAGAGACCAGAGAGGGATAGGTCTTCAATGATGATGCTTCTTGAGGGTAGAGTACGAGCGTCCAGTCGATACCAGAGTAAAGCCAGAACATGTAGAGAGGTACACCTATAACACAAGAAAGTAAGTCACTAAGGAAGAAACATCACATCTGACGTACAAGGCACGGATGATTGACTGCTTCAGTCAGCAGACTTATATAGAGGGAGAAGAGCAGTAGTGCAGTGTCACTCCGCGTGGTGACAGTAAGTCAAGTCGGCTATGATGACAGCACCTGGTGACATGATGACTGTCTGAGTAGTGGTCATCGATGAGTGGAGGTTGACCATGATTGGTCTGTTGGTGAGGGAGCACTAATCTTGACACTAGAAACTTCTAGAAAGTACTTCCCTGTGAGGGATATATCCATGGAATGTTCTAGAAACTTCTAGAATGTCCGGAGCGAAGCCCGGGTAGCTCATCTGGTATTAATATATTCGTTTGAACATTTGAAAATTTTTGTATGTGGCCAATCACAGTCGGGTAAACATGCCAACACATAAAACTGGCCAATCAGAATGCAGTAAGTGACCAACTTTTTGCAACCAATCATGATCGATCAAACATTCAAAGGTGCACAATTAGCATTAAACATATTCTTATAGGCCAAATGTTACCAAGTCAATCCACACACGGAATGAGAAAATATAATTTAGAGAATTTAGCAAAAAAAAATCGCCCAAAATATCAGATTTTTAAAATATCGTTCATTCTGTGAGAGTAGCTGAATGGAGTGTCCATTGAATGTACTCGATCGGGAATGAAGATGAAACGGATCGAATGGATCGTTGAATCAACAGTGATATGATGGAGTTATACATCATTGAATCGACTGTTGAATTGCTCAATGAAAGTGCATGTTGAATGAAGTGAAATTGATTTGGCTTGAGCCTGTAAGTAGTAAAGACTTAGATTGAATAAGATTCGGATTGCGAATCATGATCAGAATTGTGATCGTGAGCCAAACCGTGAGATCCTTTGGAAACCAGTGTTTGATTGGAAAGGTTCGGTCAACGAGTGAGTTGGTTAACCATTGTCGTTAGAATGTAACAACAAACCGAACGAGACTGATTTCGATTGAGAGACTCGCCTTGGCCTTGGAGATTTGTCCGGGGCCAATGATTGCTTTAGTCTCCTGAGCATGTGGCTGTGGGCGTTGTAGTGACACTTGTATTGCATTTGACAGTGAGGGAAAGTGAACAAATGACAACTTTAAGTTGATTCAAATGGATAATTTTCTACATAGATCCGGCGCCCGTGGAATCGTTTTAATGTATTCTAGTGCCCTGGCTAATATTAGATATCACAATACAGTGTTTTAGATGTTTTTCTTAATATGCAAGTTATTGTGAGAGTTCAAACACACATAATGGCTAAATTCAAAATGACGCCTAATTCTGGGATGATTCTGGTACCCTGGATAATTCCAGATATCACGAGACAGCATATCTATACGTTTTTCTTGATGTCCTAGTTATTACGAGCATTTAGACGCCAAACAAGGCCAAATTCAAAATGACGCCAAATTCAGGATTTATTCTGGTACTTTGGATTCAAATATCGATTGCGTCATCGGATTCTTCTTGCAATTCTGAAAATTTTGATACTATATATGCCTGGTTCGGGTACATAATTAGGCTTCTATTAGGATATACCAAATTACGTATATTGCAAATCAGTATATTCACACTTTGGTCACTTTTCATGACGCCCAGAGCCCACCAGGAACCACCTGACAGAATTGGGAATAGCTCTATTTTGTTCAGAATTTTGTGCTGAACAAGCCTGTGGTATTTTTGCAGCGAGTTTACTACTCCAAATCGTTCGAAAATGAACATTTTCACAATGTACTCCAAATCCCTATCTTTTTCCCCTTTAAAATTCATCGAATCAGTGCAAAGTTTTGTTGCAACCTATGACCTTCCCGTTGCGCGGGATTCTCTTTTGGCATGGTATAGAAGAGATTTAGACCCAGACCTAAGCAAAATAAAGACTTGACTTTCGCATGACGTGACCTAACTGCTGCTGCTCACCGTGAAATATATTTCTTGTTTATATTTGACATCAAAATGGCTGTAGCAAACCGATTTGCCTCATTTTTTGGATCGTTTTTGAGGCTCAACTCGTAGTGAATGGTGATCGAATTAAACACGAACTCAACCAGTGGATCAATTCGAAACCGGTTCGGTGGTTCGAAACCAAGAAGGAACAGAAAAATTGCAACATGGCCGATCAGCGCAATCCCGAAGATTATGTTCGAGAGGACAGTGACCTGATGAAACGCCGTCTCGAGTAAATCCGTTATATGCACTGCACATCTCAACATTATCTCTTTTGTTAAAATTTTTTGATTTTAAATTTGAATTATAAATTTGTGTTCAATCTTTACATTTATGATTAATAAAATCCTTAGAAAATTCTTTGTTTTTTTTATCATGAATTTTCCATTAGTTAGTTCATTCCTCTGAAAATGCACAAACCCACTACCCGGTCTAATGCTAATGGCGTCGTAGTACATCACAGCTTTGGATCTATTGAAGATCTGCCTGATCTACTTGAAAATGTATTCATTTCCACCTGTTCTGGCATGACAATTGTACACAAGCTGTTTAACCACTGAGATGAAAATCACTTCAACAGTTATGATCTCCTTAACTTTTCGTGTGGCTTCAATTTGATTGGCTTGACCTTAATGGTTCTTCTTTGCATCGATTTATTCAATATTCCAATGACAATGCCCAAATAGGATGTCCTTTTATGACCAGTCTCATCGATTGATACAAATAAATAGCCTTTGTTTCTAAAAAAAACACAGTCCTTCTTCTAATAACCTCTAAAAAAGTAAATTAATAGATCAATTAATGCAAATAAATAAAATAATAAAACCTTTTTCGAGTAATGGTAGCGCAGTGTCTCGTAAATAAGAAGGTGATATTTCTCTATCGGCCAAACCAACCACATACGATTTTGCTCGGTTATTTGCACTTGACAATGGCAGCTTGCTATAAAGAAGTCCTGTTAACACTTTCTTACCTGTTTCATCATCAATCTTACAAAGATTTGGCTTCTTTTTCTGGAGTACATGGAGGAGTTATTAGACCATCACCAGCGCTGTCGTACTCGCTATCTGATTGAACTTGGTTATTAAAAGATTCGAATAAGCATAAAGCATTTTTTAAATCAAAAGTACCTGTGTTCAATGTAATTGATAAGTGGAGACAAAACATTACATAATCCAGAGTTCAAAGTGTTCCAAAATCACGTGGCCCAAAATCAACACATCATTTGTTGGAACATATGCAAGTCATTGTATGACGTAATATTCTGTTTAATAAATCAATTAACAAACTAAACTAAACAATAGATCCAGCACCGCAACAATCGTTTGTGTGGCTATAAAAAATGGACCAATTGGGCTCATTCAAAGGCAACCTTTTATTGGGACAAGTTCTCTCAAGATTGCCTGACCCTTCTCCATGGTCCTCCTCTCTGGTGGTCAACGCCCCCCTGCCCTCTTTGGCTGTGTCCTCTCTGGTTGTCGACACCCCTCTGCCATCTTGGCTGTGTCCTCTCTGGTGGTCGACACCCCTCTGCCATCTTGGCTGTGTCCTCTCTGGTGGTCGACACCCCTCTGCCATCTTGGCTGTGTCCTCTCTGGTGGTCGACACCCCTCTCTGCCATCTTGGCTGTGTCCTCTCTGGTGGTCGACACCCCTCTGCCTTCTTTTGTGTTTGTTCTCTTTCTGATATAACAAGTTGACAAATGTGTCACTTGTACTTGAGCTTACGCCCACCGCAAGTCACTTGACAAACTTGTGCCACTTATCCGTCTGACGCGTGAGACCTTGATCTATTTGACAGTGCACATTGACTTGTCTGGTTGGCCCAAGCCTTTCCTGTGAACCTCTGCTGCCTGAAGCTGTGAGCTGCTCTCTCTCGTGTTGCCTACAACCACGACCTTGCTTAAAGTCGCAAGCAAGCTTGCTTATCTGAACGATGCAAACTGGGCCGCTGGAATCAATGATTTAAACAAGCAAAACGTCCTCAAGTTCAAGGAAATTGATCACCTGCGATGTCCTCTAGATGTGCTCGGTTACAAGTTCTGGGTTTCCGGTGATGTGGACGATCCGATTGGTGAGATGCATCTGCATTTTGCCGCCAAAGAACCTCACAAGGGAATTGGGCAGCTGCACTGCTTCGCGTGTGGAGCCAATTTTGATGACAAGACTGGCCTTTCGAACCACTGCCAAACTATTCATGACAAGCCTAACCCTCATGAGGCACAAGATATGGCTGTGACGGACGGGAATGGGAATAAGGCCACCGAGCCCGCTGCCTCCAAGGAGCCGTACGTTTGCTTTGTGTGCAAGCTGCCAGGCACCCACCAAAGTGACATTACCACCCCCCATTTCCAGCAAACCCACCGAGTGGGTGCTTTCCGGTGCCTCGAATGTGTGGGGCATGAATTCGACAACATGTACAAAGCGAGCTGCCATTTCAACGATCACCACTCCCCACCAGGCCATTCTCAAGAAAAGTCGAGTCAAGCGAAAATGCTGAACTGGAGCTTGCAAACACGCAATGTCATCACACGTCGAACTGCACAACTAATTCGAACAATTTGTCACACTTTAAAACATTTATTAGAATAAACTTATTATCTCTATTTATGATATGACTCACATTGTTGTTGTGGTTCTTCTACTTCTTCTTCTTGAAATTGATTGTCATGTCCGACTTTGACTTCAATTCGAATCAATTTAGTGTAATAATTTGTTCGCTGGGAAAAGAACTACTCAAAACATTCGAATTTCCATTTGACTTTTTTCTCTATTTAAGATTTTCGATTTGTGACTGTAAAGGTCATTTGTGTTTGTGATTTGTTCGAGTTGACTTATTTTGTGCCTTCCTCTCCTCTTTCCTGATAGCTCGTTCTACGACGGCAAATTGGCAAAATGGCAAATTGGAAAATTGGCAAAATGGCAAAATGGCAAACAGCAAGAGAGAAATCTTGTATATAATAAATGCGCGCGCGTACAGATTTATTATTACAAATCTCAATACTCAAACCAAATTTCAAATCAAATAAATACACAAAAAATGAAACAATCAGTGAAAGGATTAGAAATTTTTTTTATTTATATTTACGATAACGATTGTTGTAAGAGTTCTGCTTTGGTTGCTTCGCATGCTGGCTCAGAAAGTGATTGCTTGCTTTGTACATGGTCATCCTTAAAGTGCTTGGTCACTTCGGCCTGTGCTTGGAACAGTTGCGGACGTGCACAACACTGGTACAAGCCTGCACCAACTTGCTTCTTGTGGACCGTGGTTCCATGAGATCGCACCTGAGTAGGGCAATACGCGCCACAGCCAACATAGTGACAACGGTTCGGCCGTGATGGTCAGCAAAGTGACGATGCATCTCCACATAGGCATCGTCGTTCTCGGACTGATCGTCCACATCGCCCATGATGCGCATCTTGCAGTCGGCCATGGGGCAGTCTAGGTACAAAGCCAGTAACTTGCGTTGTCCACTTCGGGTCGATGAATCACAAGTCCAGTTAGGCATTGTCAAAGTCGAGTCAGGCTTGCTTGTAGAACTCTTGGAACAAAGCTAGTGGAAAAGTAGCACTTTTCAAATTCGGATCTCAGTGAGTCAGTCAATATATGTGCAAAATATGTTTTCGAAATGTAACTTTAAAATCTAATAATTTACTAACTAATTTCGAAATTTCACAGACTAGAGTTGAAAACTCACATTGGTTTATCAATTTTGTCATTTTTGTTCATCTTTTTTCTTTTAAGATTTGTGATTAGGTTTCTCTGTAAAATTCTTGTCATTTCTAGAACATTTAGAATTGAATCGAAATGCATTGAAAAATGTATAATAGAAGAATTTCAAGTTTCAGTTTAAGAAGGACAGTTTAACTCAAATGTCATCAAATTGCTTCGACAAAAGTCAAAAGTTTTAACAAGTTTAAATGATTTTATTAATAAATTGATTAATATTATCAGAAATAGGTCTAGTCGTCCGGGTCAGTGAGAACGTGAATCTTTTCTCGTAGTTCAGCCGGAAGTGTGAGGTAGTTCGGTTCTTCGAACCAGACAAGGCCCGACTCTGTCCAAATGCAAATGCTCACCAACCGAGGATTGATTGAGGCGTAAGCTTGAAGAGAGTAGAAAAGCTTCTTTGGGTGGTCAAGCGAGCGAAAGCGAAAGTGACTCACTCGGTCCAACACTCGCAGCTTCATGTGCCGAACGGGAGTACCGAAATCGTCTTCGGGTTCGTCTTCCGGCTAAGAGTCATCATCATTTTCAATGTCATTCTGCGACAGAACACTCTTTTCGGGGAAACTCGACCGAGAGTTTACGCAAGTTGGCCATAAGGTTGAAACACTCGAGTACATTCTTCAGTTCAGAGCCAGCGATTCCACCAGCAAAAATGGCCGTGACACAGGTGAGCTTGTTGGCCAGATCGGCGAGAAGCCCTTTGAGTAGACCCATCTGTTCGCGGCACTCTTCATCACACACGGAAAAGATTCTCAGCATATTGATATTGTCGAAAGTGGTCACAAGTCTTGTGATGTCTGCCTGTACGAGCCAGCGAGTTGATAGCGAGCTTTGTTGGATCTGGGCTTGATTGTGCACAAATGGTGAGTTAGTGATTCGATTCATCACATATTCAGGATGGCCAAGCAGTAGGCTCACTTCAGTTCGTCGTTTGAGAGCTGCCAACTGTAAATCTTGCAACTGGACACAGTCCTGGTTGGGGTTGAGCAGTTCTGAGATGGACAGTCGGTCGAGGTTGAGGTTGGCCAACGGTGGATTGATCACTACACGAGACGGTTGCATCAAGTCATCACGACCATAACGCTTCTCACCATAATAGACCACCTTGAGTGAGGAGCAATGGAGAAATGGCTGCAACTGCTGTCGGATGCAGTGTTCGGTCTTCCCTGGGCAAAACATCGAGTGACACTGACGGTCACAGTCAAAGCCATACAGCCGGCTGTCCTTCACTTTGGCCAGTTCGAGGTTGGGAAAAACTTGTGCGATGCGAAGTGGAGTGAGATCAGTGTGCTGATGGTTGACCGTTTCGCTTGACAGTACCAGAATCCGTACAGACGGAAGCATCGCCACTTGTGCCTCGGACTGCAGTACGGCGCCAACTTGATCGAGGTGCACCTCATTTTGAAAACGCTGTCTACTGTTGAAGCTCACGCCCAGATAGATCAAAGTTCGGCCAAGTGGCTCGAGTTGATTGACCAACTGCGCCATCGTTGTGGCGTCCTTCAGCTTGAGGGTCAGAGAGGAGGAAGGGCGTGGAACTGCTGACAGTTGACACCAAACTGGTTGTCAACCAAAATGGCGTTCCACCAGCCCACTTCGTTGATTTGAGTGATTCGCGACTTGACCGCTTGTGGAACGTTCTCGTAGTTAGGAAACTTGTCGGACGAAAAGTAGTCGTGCATACTAAGGCGAATCTCACAACCGACAGAGTGGCGCGTCAGGGATTGGACCAAACAGTTCGAATGCTCTGAACTGGCGAGCTCGAATTGTTTGAGTCGAGCCAGAATTGGTAGGTCAATTTGCGTTAAGGCTGCCTGTCGGCAACTCGTCTGCTTGGCCCTCGAGATTAGTTCGATCGGCTGAAAGTTGGGTGTGGGGCAGAAAGAGTGTCGAGACTCTCCACGATTGGCAACGAGTTGACCGTAGACAGCAGTTGAGAGTCTTGCGCACCGGACACATGACCTTCTTTGTACCACAGTTTGACAGTCACCAAAGTTGACCGCCACTTGTTCAACATGAGGGTCACTTGTGCCAACTCGGATTCGCCTTCCTCCTCGTTCTTGCCAACCACTCGCAGACTGCGGATCTTGAGCATCAGTCCCACAAATCGACCAACGAGATCGTCTGTGAGTAGGCCCGCCACGTGTACCGTCGAATGGTGAAGAGAGCGGAACTCGAGCTTGGGAGTGATCGGGTACGGCATCGGTCGGCTCAAATCGAGCTCGGTCATGTAGGGTATGTTAAAGGGCGATAGTTCAATACACTCAAGTGCATCTTGACCCAACAGTAAGGTGATCGAACGACGTCGAGCCAGTGAAAGCACTCTCACACGATGCCACCGTGAGCAGACTTGACCGACGGTGGTGAGAAGTTCTTCGAGCGGGACTTGGTCCATAATGAGCACCAGTGGCACCATAGGCAGAGTAGACATCGTGAGGGCGTGAGGGGTCTTGTGGAAGAGAGACATCTTGGAGAGAGGCACTGGAGGAATGGCTCAACTAAACAACTAAACTCACAACACTCGAATGGTCCAAAAGTTCACTTTCTAAATGTGCAAAGATGACTATTGTTCTCTTTAGAATTCTATTTTTCGAAACTTCAGTCTATTCGAAATTTGATCCAGAACGAAAGTTCAAATGCAAAATGGCAAAATGGCAAATTGGCAAAAAACTGGTAAAGTGAACAAACCCTAACCTGAACAGTAAGAAAAATGTCTGAACTAGGCGACAAATGAAAAATTTCATTCGAATTTCGAATCTTCAACAAAAGTCAACTTCAAAGTTAGAAAGGTTTATTTAATAAAAGTAATGAGTCTTGAAGGTGCATTTGGTACCAGGCAGTTCTCGTCGCACGCGGAGCTTGAACATTCGTTAGCTAATTTTGCTCCAAATCTTGGCCATCCACTTGACCACTCGGTGCGAACTCGAGGTGCATTCAAAGATGTACTCTAAATGGACTGATTTCACATTTGGGAAAATTGCGCCAAGTTTGAGGGACTTGAAGGTTGGATACGAATTGGTGGTTAACTTAGCCGAAAAGGTGATTTCCAAGTTGATGACCGACGGCAGTTGAGGAAGCTCGTCGGGAAATTCACCACGGTCAAAGTCGTACGGCTCGACATACAATTTGAGTATGCGAACAAGCTTCAAGTCTTGCATGCTGTTGAGGATATCCATAAATGTGGATCGCCATTTTACATGATTAAGATCGACCGAGGTAAGGTTGGGAAAGAGCGCCCATTCATCGCGAGTCAACTGATGGTCATGACCATGATTGAGCATGGTGAACTTCGACAGGAGTGGTTGGTGTTCTCGCAGCAGATCGTCCATTGGCACCAAATTTGGTCGAAACCAAACGAGGGAGGGCAGTTCGATTTGCTTGAGATTGTGATTCGGTTCAGCGTAACGCACAAGCGAAGGTCGTAAGTTCTCAAAGTCATCGAAGTGGCTGTCGAAGTAAAAATAGTCCAACTGAGACAAAATGGACAGTTCGATCGTCAACTCCATTCCTCGAACACATGCCCACGATTTACAGTCGATCGTAAGTCGTCTCAATGAGGTGAACGTGTTGAGCGAGAGAAGCAGTTGGTTGATTTGGGTCTGCATTTTGGCAGGATCTTGTGCTATAAAAGAATAGGCCGAATTGAGACACTTGAGCTTGAGGCAGACCAACTGGTGAGACCATTGTTTGATGAGGTAGGTGATGTCGTCATTGTGACATTAAGCCAATGATGATAATCTCGAGCGAAGTAATGCTCGGCAGAAGGCGGCCAAGTCGATCAGAGACATGTGAGTCCATGCGAGTCACTTTGAGCAAGTTGAACTGGCCTTGAGTGTCGTAATCAGTGATGGATGGCTCTGACTTGTCTTCACATTTCACGGTGATCGAACGTTTGGGGATGCAAACCTTGTGCACATATCCAGACCACCACGAAGCGAGTCCAGTGAGACGGACTAAGTCGTGCAGTGGCAAACGGTCAAACAGGTCGAGCATGCTCTAGTAGTCCAACCGGGAGAAGGTGACCATCTCACAGTCAGTCTTGGAGGTCTTGGCCCGCTTGAGTCTTTGAAAAGATGGCCATACTTGAGCACACGTACACAAAGTGGCGAACTAAACTGCAAAGTGACGCTCAACTGTGAGTTTCGTGTACTATAACATCTCACTAAAACATTTGGTTCGAATTTGAATATGAACATAATCGAATTCTACTGTAAAGTTACATTCGAAACTTATTTTTTCTAAGTGTGAGACGGCATTTCAAGAAATTTTACCTTTGTGGACTATTCGAGTTGTCACCAAGAAGAGGCGTTCTGTGCTAACAAGAATGTCAATTCTGACCACAAGCAAGCAACCACTTTGTCAATCATCACATTAAAAGCAAGAGAAAGGAGGATTCGTTTGCCAATCGTTACAGGAAATTATATTTTAAAATCTTATGTCTTATCTTCTCACTGATCGTTTCATTTGTTGTGCATTTTGTTTGATTTGAAATTTTGTAAGCAATCTTACGAATTAGTCTTAATTGATCGCTGTTCCCGGAAAATGATGCTCAAGTGCTGGAGTGTATCAAAGTGGGCACAAACGAATCGGAAGACACTACGTTTAAAAGTGGTGAAGGAGAGGTGAGTGAGTCGACCCACCAGAGCTGGGTAGAGCTGGGGCAATTGAGTGATGGTGCTCAGGGTGATCGGCTCAACCAGATCGAGTCTGGTACAAACTGGTCCGAGTAGCGGTACAACATCCGAAATGTTCATTTCATGGAAGTGGAATGCTGCAGTCGAGCATACTTGCCCCTGATGCCAATGATCAATCTACCGATTACGAGTTTTGGACTTTAAAGTAGACAATTCATTGTTGTGATTGTCATTGATGGTCATCGAGCTTTGATCTCGTTGTCTACTTGTTAATCAATTTGGTTGTCATTGTCGAAGATTTGAAGCTTTTCCCAATTAAAACCTCATTTTGCAAAGATTTGTTTTTGCTTGTTATTGACTTCTTCTTTTCCACCTATAGGTACATTGATTTCGTGATATTCGTCTTCATCTTGTCGGTTTGTTTTGTTTGCATTCAAAGTGATCTTATTTGACATCATTTGTATCGAAGTTTTATTGGTCGATTGTTCAGTGTCGTTAGTAGTGGAGACTGAAGTCAGACTGGCAGTGTTTGGCGATGGAGAAATGACAGCGAAGCCCACACAAATCACAACTCGTTCTGTGACAGCTTGGTCAGTTAAACAAACACAACAGACTCTCTATAAAATTGTGATTGGTTTAATGCTTGGGTTAAAAACTTGTAATGTCAAAAAACTAAATTTTATTTTAATAAAAAAAATTGAAAATCAAACAGATTCAAACAAGCGGGAATTTGCATTTCCAATTATTTGAAACAAATTTCGCCTTTCTTTTTCTGAAATTTACCATCAGAGACAAGCTCACGCTTGTTAGATGGAAATGATGTCAAATCTTCTGGTGCGACTCCTGCAAGTTCATTCTTGAGATCTTCAAGCCAATCAGGAACAAACGTTTTCACTTGAATTGCTTCATCATCGAATTGAACTTTGTCACTTTTTTCACCAATCACCTTATACATCATGTTCCAATACGAGTTGGTATGCTCCAGTAAGAATTTTGAGTTTCTTTGAGCAGCAACTCTATTCAGCCTGAGCATCTTGACGCGTTGTTCTTCACGCACATTTTCAATGTGCTCAACTTGCTCGTTGGAAAGGCACGAGTAATCGTACTCAGCCGGGTAAGGAGGAATGTTGAGTGACATGATGCAATAGCAAATGGACACAGGTTGTGTACAGGAAATAACGAGGTGAGAGGCGAGAAAATGCGAGTCATCAAAAGTCAAGCACAAAATGAAACAAACATGAGTATAGATTTGTTTATATAGAAATGCATTGCTTTAGAAGTGTCAAACTTCAAACGCTTTTTTGGTTTTGAAAATTTTTTTTGTTGAAAACACGCTCAAATATGACTTAAAGAAATGTAGTTTGAGCAATTTTTTATGATTAATTCCTAGACAAAAAACTCTTTTTCAAATCCCAAACTTATTTTCCTTAAGGGAAATTTGATTTCAAAGTTGCAATACCAGAGCCAATATCACAATGAATTCATTCTTAATCGTTCAAACCTAACACTTCAGTTAACGAAACATAAGCTCCTTATTCCTGTCAATGAACAGATTTTCGCATTTAGAGAAGCGTGTCGAGACAGTTGGCATACAAAAGAATTTGAATTAAGAACATTTTAATAACAATTTAAATCAAAATTTTCCAGTAGTTTGGCTGCAGTTGTGCAGTTGAGAGCAGTACAATCAGTACGACGCTGGGCACAGGCAAATCTTGCTTCGAATTGATTCCGGAAGTCGCAGGAAATCAGGAAAGCTGTTGATAATAACCAAGTTCAATCAGATAGCGAGTACGACAGCGCTGGTGATGGTCTAATAACTCCTCCATGTACTCCAGAAAGAAGCCAAATCCTCGTAAGATTGAGGATGAAACAGGTAAAAAAGTGTTAACAGGACTTCTTCATACTATGAAGTTCATAGCAAGCTGCCATTGTCAAGTGCAAATAACCGAACAAAATCGTATTTGGTTGGTTTGGCCAATAGAGAAATATCACCTTCTTATTTACGAGACACTGCGCTACCATTACTCGAAAAAGGTTTCCCTATTATTATTTATAGATTTTTTAGTTATTTTCGCTAGGTAAACTGACGCTTTTTAATGTATTTTTCGCCATTGGGCGCTACGACACCTAAAAATTTGGTACATTTTAAGCCTTTTGGGGACGTCATTGTAGAAGTGGAGGAGGTGTGTCTTTTGCCCACCAGCAAGGAGGAGCACTTGAATTGTAGAAGTTAGTGACGCAATCACATGTACTATGTGAAATGCCCATGTTTTTTTGGCCAAATGCGCAGAAAATCAAAAATCTTAGTGCTTCTTGGTGCAATCGTAGCCGAGACGTTTGCACTTTTCGCACAAACTCTGCATGTGATGCTTGTTCGGGTCGATCACCTTGTCCAGTCCGTCTGGCTTCTCGAGCGGCTTCTAGTATTTTGGATTCAAAATGACAAAAAATATTAGATTTTATAATCAAAAATAATATTAAAAGTATTTTTATAAGAGAATTTACCTGTTTGTACGGATAGACCATAATCTTACAATCCTTAAACTCCTGACCAGCGTTGGCCCAGGACTGAGCGGACATCCAAGTGCGGTGACACAGAGCTGCACTGGTACTCCCCAAAGCAACGTCTCGAACCTTGGTACGGGGTTTCTCTAAAAAAGCAGAAGAATTAACAAAATAAGAAGATACAAACAAACACAACAAAACTTACTTTCTTTGTCACTCATGATAATGATGATGATTGAACTCAAAATGAAAGAGAAAAGATCCAAAAATAAAAAGTGAAATTTGCGACGAGAGTGACTCGAGCCACAAACAAACAACAAATGAACAGTGAGCAGCTGCGACTTTGTTCAGCTAAAGTTGACAAAAGCGTATTTAGTTAAATGAATTTAATGGACATTGACTAGCCATCTAGCGGGTTAATGATAAACTAAAGTGTAAAAGAACAAAATTAAAC
>JAKIJQ010000484.1:0-45558 GCA_023373905.1 Rhizoglyphus robini | reverse complement strand
TCCATATCAGTACAGCAACTGTCCATATCGGTGCCGCAACTATCCATATCGGTGCCGCAACTATCCATATCAGTGCCGCAACTGTCCATATCAGTGCCGCAACTGTCCATATCAGTGCCGCAACTGTCCATATCAGTGCCGCAACTGTCCATATCAGTGCCGCAACTGTCCATATCAGTGCCGCAACTATCCATATCAGTGCCGCAACTATCCATATCGGTGCCGCAACTATCCATATCGGTGCCGCAACTGTCCATATCAGTGCCGCAACTGTCCATATCGGTGCCGCAACTGTCCATATCGGTGCCGCAACTGTCCATATCGGTGCCGCAACTGTCCATATCGGTGCCGCAACTATCCATATCGGTGCCGCAACTATCCATATCGGTGCCGCAACTGTCCATATCAGTGCCGCAACTGTCCATATCAGTGCCGCAACTGTCCATATCAGTGCCGCAACTGTCCATATCAGTGCCGCAACTGTCCATATCAGTGCCGCAACTATCCATATCAGTGCCTCAACTGTCCTTATCGGTGCCGCAACTGTCCTTATCAGTGCCGCAACTATCCATATCAGTGCCGCAACTGTCCATATCAGTGCCGCAACTGTCCATATCAGTGCCGCAACTGTCCATATCGGTGCCGCAACTGTCCATATCGGTGCCGCAACTATCCATATCAGTGCCGCAACTGTCCATATCAGTGCCGCAACTGTCCATATCGGTGCCGCAACTATCCATATCGGTGCCGCAACTGTCCATATCAGTGCCGCAACTGTCCATATCAGTGCCGCAACTGTCCATATCAGTGCCGCAACTGTCCATATCAGTGCCGCAACTGTCCATATCAGTGCCGCAACTGTCCATATCAGTGCCGCAACTGTCCATATCAGTGCCGCAACTGTCCATATCAGTGCCGCAACTGTCCATATCAGTGCCGCAACTGTCCATATCAGTGCGGCAACTGTCCATATCGGTGCCGCAACTGTCCATATCAGTGCCGCAACTGTCCATATCGGTGCCGCAACTATCCATATCAGTGCCGCAACTGTCCATATCGGTGCCGCAACTATCCATATCAGTGCCGCAACTATCCATATCAGTGCCGCAACTGTCCATATCAGTGCCGCAACTGTCCATATCAGTGCCGCAACTGTCCATATCAGTGCCGCAACTGTCCTTATCGGTGCCGCAACTGTCCATATCGATGCCGCAACTATCCATATCGGTGCCGCAACTGTCCATATCAGTGCCGCAACTGTCCATATCGGTGCCGCAACTGTCCATATCAGTGCCGCAACTATCCATATCAGTGCCGCAACTGTCCATATCAGTGCCGCAAATCATCCTCAGACTGATACTCAAAAAAGTATCAGTACGAGGATAACTGTTCATATCGGTGCCGCAACTATCCATATCAGTGCCGCAACTTTCCATATCGGTGCCGCAACTATCCATATCAGTGCCGCAACTGTCCATATCGGTGCCGCAACTGTCCATATCGGTGCCGCAACTATCCATATCAGTGCCGCAACTGTCCATATCAGTGCCGCAACTGTCCATATCGGTGCCGCAACTATCCATATCAGTGCCGCAACTGTCCATAACAGTGCCGCAACTGTCAATATCAGTGCCGCAAATGTCCATATCAGTGCCGCAAATCATCCTCAGACTGATAGTTAAAAAAAGTATCAGTCCGAAGATAACTGTTCCTATGAGTGGCGCAACTATCCAAATCAGTGCCTCAACTGTCCATATCAGTACCGCAACTATCCATATCAGTGCCGCAACTGTCCATATCGGTGCCGCAACTGTCCATATCGGTGCCGCAAATGTCCATATCAGTGCCGCAAATCATCCTCAGACTGATACTCAAAAAAGTATCAGTCCGAGGATAACTGTTCCTATGAGTGCCGCAACTATCCATATCCGTGCCGCAACTGTCCATATCAGTGCCGCAACTATCCATATCAGTGCCGCAACTGTCCATATCGGTGCCGCAACTATCCATATCGGTGCCGCAACTGTCCATATCGGTGCCGCAACTGTCCATATCAGTGCCGCAACTATCCATATCAGTGCCGCAACTGTCCATATCGGTGCCGCAACTGTCCATATCGGTGCCGCAACTATCCATATCAGTGCCGCAACTGTCCATATCGGTGCCGCAACTGTCCATATCGGTGCCGCAACTAGCCATATCAGTACCGCAACTATCCATATCGGTGCCGCAACTATCCATATCGGTGCCGCAACTATCCATATCAGTGCCGCAACTGTCCATATCGGTGCCGCAACTGTCCATATCGGTGCCGCAACTGTCCATATCAGTGCCGCAACTGTCCATATCGGTGCCGCAACTGTCCTTATCAGTGCCGCAACTGTCCATATCGGTGCCGCAACTATCCATATCGGTGCCGCAACTGTCCATATCGGTGCCGCAACTGTCAATATCAGTGCCGCAACTGTCCATATCAGTGCCGCAACTGTCCATATCGGTGCCGCAACTGTCCATATCGGTGCCGCAACTATCCATATCAGTGCCGCAACTGTCCATATCGGTGCCGCAACTGTCCATATCGGTGCCGCAACTGTCCATATCAGTGCCGCAACTGTCCATATCGGTGCCGCAACTATCCATATCAGTGCCGCAACTGTCCATATCGGTGCCGCAACTGTCCATATCAGTGCCGCAAATCATCCTCAGACTGATACTCAAAAGTATCAGTACGAGGATAACTGTTCGTATGAGTGCCGCAACTGTCCATATCAGTGCCGCAACTGTCCATATCGGTGCCGCAACTGTCCATATCAGTGCCGCAACTGTCCATATCGGTGCCGCAACTGTCCATATCGGTGCCGCAACTATCCATATCAGTGCCGCAACTGTCCATATCGGTGCCGCAACTGTCCAGATCGGGGCCGCAACTGTCCATATCGGTGCCGCAACTATCCATATCGGTGCCGCAACTGTCCATATCGGTGCCGCAACTGTCCATATCGGTGCCGCAACTATCCATATCAGTACGGCAACTGTCCATATCGGTGCCGCAACTGTCCATATCGGTGCCGCAACTATCCATATCAGTGCCGCAACTGTCCATATCGGTGCCGCAACTGTCCATATCAGTGCCGCAACTGTCCATATCAGTGCCGCAACTGTCCATATCGGTGCCGCAACTGTCCATATCGGTGCCGCAACTATCCCATATCAGTGCCGCAACTGTCCATATCAGTGCCGCAACTGTCCATATCGGTGCCGCAACTGTCCATATCAGTGCCGCAACTGTCCTTATCGGTGCCGCAAGTGTCCATATCAGTGCCGCAACTGTCCATATCGGTGCCGCAACTATCCATATCGGTGCCGCAACTATCCATATCGGTGCCGCAACTATCCATATCAGTGCCGCAACTATCCATATCAGTGCCGCAACTGTCCATATCGGTGCCGCAACTGTCCATATCAGTGCCGCAACTGTCCATATCGGTGCCGCAACTGTCCATATCAGTGCCGCAACTGTCCATATCAGTGACGCAACTGTCCATATCGGTGCCGCAACTGTCCATATCAGTACCGCAACTGTCCATATCGGTGCCGCAACTGTCCATATCGGTGCCGCAACTATCCATATCAGTGCCGCAACTGTCCATATCGGTGCCGCAACTGTCCATATCAGTGCCGCAACTGTCCATATCAGTGCCGCAACTGTCCATATCAGTGCCGCAACTGTCCATATCGGTGCCGCAACTATCCATATCGGTGCCGCAACTGTCCATATCAGTGCCGCAACTGTCCATATCAGTGCCGCAACTGTCCATATCGGTGCCGCAACTATCCATATCGGTGCCGCAACTGTCCATATCAGTGCCGCAACTATCCATATCAGTGCCGCAACTGTCCATATCGGTGCCGCAACTGTCCATATCAGTGCCGCAACTGTCCATATCAGTGCCGCAACTGTCCATATCAGTGCCGCAACTGTCCATATCGGTGCCGCAACTGTCCATATCAGTGCCGCAACTGTCCATATCGGTGCCGCAACTATCCATATCGGTGCCGCAACTATCCATATCGGTGCCGCAACTATCCATATCAGTGCCGCAACTATCCATATCAGTGCCGCAACTGTCCATAACAGTGCCGCAACTGTCCATATCGGTGCCGCAACTGTCCATATCAGTGCCGCAACTATCCATATCAGTACCGCAACTGTCCATATCGGTGCCGCAACTGTCCATATCGGTGCCGCAACTATCCATATCAGTGCCGCAACTGTCCATATCGGTGCCGCAACTGTCCATATCGGTGCCGCAACTATCCATATCAGTACCGCAACTGTCCATATCGGTGCCGCAACTGTCCATATCGGTGCCGCAACTGTCCATATCGGTGCCGCAACTATCCATATCGGTGCCGCAACTGTCAATATCAGTGCCGCAACTGTCCATATCAGTGCCGCAACTGTCCATATCGGTGCCGCAACTGTCCATATCAGTGCCGCAACTGTCCATATCGGTGCCGCAACTGTCCATATCAGTGCCGCAACTGTCCATATCAGTGCCGCAACTGTCCATATCAGTGCCGCAAATCATCCTCAGACTGATACTCAAAAAAGTATCAGTACGAGGATAACTGTCCATATCGGTGCCGCAACTATCCATATCAGTGCCGCAACTGTCCATATCAGTGCCGCAAATCATCCTCAGACTGATACTCAAAAAAGTATCAGTACGAGGATAACTGTTCCTATGAGTGCCGCAACTATCCATATCAGTGCCGCAACTGTCCATATCGGTGCCGCAACTGTCCATATCGGTGCCGCAACTATCCATATCAGTGCCGCAACTGTCCATATCGGTGCCGCAACTGTCCATATCGGTGCCGCAACTATCCATATCAGTGCCGCAACTGTCCATATCGGTGCCGCAACTGTCCATATCGGTGCCGCAACTATCCATATCAGTGCCGCAACTGTCCATAACAGTGCCGCAACTGTCCATAACAGTGCTGCAACTGTCCATATCGGTGCCGCAAATCATCCTCAGACTGATATTTAAAAAAAGTATCAGTACGAGGATAACTGTTCCTATGAGTGGCGCAACTATCCAAATCAGTGCCTCAACTGTCCATATCAGTACCGCAACTATCCATATCAGTGCCGCAACTGTTCATATCGGTGCCGCAACTGTCCATATCGGTGCCGCAAATGTCCATATCAGTGCCGCAAATCATCCTCAGACTGATACTCAAAAAAGTATCAGTACGAGGATAACTGTTCCTATGAGTGCCGCAACTTTCCAAATCAGTGCCTCAACTGTCCATATCAGTACCGCAACTATCAATTTCAGTGCCGCAACTGTCCATATCGGTGCCGCAACTGTCCATATCGGTGCCGCAACTGTCCATATCGGTGCCGCAACTATCCATATCAGTGCCGCAACTATCCATATCAGTACCGCAACTGTCCATATCGGTGCCGCAACTGTCCATATCGGTGCCGCAACTATCCATATCAGTGCCGCAACTGTCCATATCGGTGCCGCAACTGTCCATATCGGTGCCGCAACTGTCCATATCGGTGCCGCAACTGTCCATATCGGTGCCGCAACAATCCATATCAGTACCGCAACTATCCATATCGGTGCCGCAACTGTCCATATCGGTGCCGCAACTGTCCATATCGGTGCCGCAACTGTCAATATCAGTGCCGCAACTGTCCATATCGGTGCCGCAACTGTCCATATCGGTGCCGCAACTGTCCATATCGGTGCCGCAACTGTCCATATCGGTGCCGCAACTGTCCATATCGGTGCCGCAACTGTCAATATCAGTGCCGCAACTGTCCATATCGGTGCCGCAACTGTCCATATCAGTGCCGCAACTATCCATATCGGTGCCGCAACTGTCCATATCGGTGCCGCAACTATCCATATCGGTGCCGCAAATGACAATATCAGTGCCGCAAATCATCCTCAGACTGATACTCAAAAAAGTATCAGTACGAGGATAACTGTTCGTATGAGTGCCGCAACTGTCCATATCAGTGCCGCAACTATCCATATCGGTGCCGCAACTGTCCATATCGGTGCCGCAACTATCCATATCGGTGCCGCAACTATCCATATCAGTAAAGCAACTGTCCATATCGGTGCCGCAACTGTCCATATCGGTGCCGCAACTGTCCATATCGGTGCCGCAACTATCCATATCGGTGCCGCAACTGTCCATATCGGTGCCGCAACTGTCCATATCGGTGCCGCAACTATCCATATCAGTACCGCAACTGTCCATATCGGTGCCGCAACTATCCATATCAGTGCCGCAACTTTCCATATCGGTGCCGCAACTATCCATATCGGTGCCGCAACTGTCAATATCAGTGCCGCAACTGTCCATATCAGTGCCGCAACTGTCCATATCGGTGCCGCAACTGTCCATATCGGTGCCGCAACTATCCATATCAGTGCCGCAACTGTCCATATCGGTGCCGCAACTGTCCATATCGGTGCCGCAACTATCCATATCAGTGCCGCAACTGTCCATATCGGTGCCGCAACTGTCCATATCAGTGCCGCAACTGTCCATATCGGTGCCGCAACTGTCCATATCGGTGCCGCAACTATCCATATCGGTGCCGCAACTATCCATATCGGTGCCGCAACTATCCATATCAGTGCCGCAACTGTCCATATCGGTGCCGCAACTGTCCATATCAGTGCCGCAACTGTCCATATCGGTGCCGCAACTGTCCATATCGGTGCCGCAACTGTCCATATCAGTGCCGCAACTGTCAAAATCGGTGCCGCAACTGTCCATATCAGTGCCGCAACTGTCCATATCGGTGCCGCAACTGTCCATATCGGTGCCGCAACTGTCCATATCAGTGCCGCAACTGTCCATATCGGTGCCGCAACTGTCCATATCAGTGCCGCAACTGTCCATATCAGTGCCGCAACTGTCCATATCAGTGCCGCAACTGTCCATATCAGTGCCGCAACTGTCCATATCGGTGCCGCAACTGTCAATATCAGTGCCGCAACTGTCCATATCAGTGCCGCAACTGTCCATATCGGTGCCGCAACTGTCCATATCGGTGCCGCAAATGTCCATATCGGTGCCGCAAATGTCTATATCGGTGTCGCAACTGTCCATATCGGTGCCGCAACTATCCATATCAGTGCCGAAACTGTCCATATCGGTGCCGCAACTGTCCATATCGGTGCCGCAACTGTCCATATCGGTGCCGCAACTGTCCATATCAGTGCCGCAACTGTCCATATCGGTGCCGCAACTGTCCATATCGGTGCCGCAACTGTCCATATCGGTGCCGCAACTGTCCATATCGGTGCCGCAACCGTCCATATCGGTGCCGCAACTATCCATATCAGTGCCGCAACTGTCAATATCAGTGCCGCAACTGTCCATATCAGTGCCGCAACTGTCCATATCAGTGCCGCAACTGTCCATATCGGTGCCGCAACTGTCCATATCGGTGCCGCAACTATCCATATCAGTGCCGCAACTGTCCATATCGGTGCCGCAACTGTCCATATCGGTGCCGCAACTATCCATATCAGTGCCGCAACTGTCCATATCGGTGCCGCAACTGTCCATATCGGTGCCGCAACTATCCATATCGGTGCCGCAACTATCCATATCGGTGCCGCAACTGTCCATATCGGTGCCGCAACTGTCCATATCGGTGCCGCAACTGTCCATATCGGTGCCGCAACTGTCCATATCGGGGCCGCAACTATGCATATCATTGCCGGGACTGTCCATATCGGTGCCGCAACTGTCCATATCGGTGCCGCAACTATCCATATCAGTGCCGCAACTGTCCATATCGGTGCCGCAACTGTCCATATCAGTGCCGCAACTGTCCATATCAGTGCCGCAACTGTCCATATCGGTGCCGCAACTATCAATATCAGTGCCGCAACTGTCCATATCGGTGCCGCAACTATCCATATCGGTGCCGCAACTGTCCATATCAGTGCCGCAACTGTCCATATCAGTGCCGCAACTGTCCATATCGGTGCCGCAACTGTCCATATCGGTGCCGCAACTGTCCATATCAGTGCCGCAACTGTCCATATCGGTGCCGCAACTGTCCATATCGGTGCCGCAACTGTCCATATCGGTGCCGCAACTATCCATATCAGTGCCCGCAACTGTCCATATCGGTGCCGCAACTGTCCATATCGGTGCCGCAACTGTCAATATCAGTGCCGCAACTGTCCATATCAGTGCCGCAACTGTCCATATCGGTGCCGCAAATGTCCATATCAGTGCCGCAACTGTCCATATCGGTGCCGCAACTATCCATATCGGTGCCGCAACTATCCATATCGGTGCCGCAACTGTCCATATCGGTGCCGCAACTATCCATATCAGTGCCGCAACTGTCCATATCAGTGCCGCAACTGTCCATATCGGTGCCGCAACTGTCCATATCGGTGCCGCAACTATCCATATCAGTGCCGCAACTGTCCATATCGGTGCCGCAACTGTCCATATCGGTGCCGCAACTGTCCATATCAGTGCCGCAACTGTCCATATCAGTGCCGCAACTGTCCATATCGGTGCCGCAACTGTCCATATCGGTGCCGCAACTGTCCATATCGGTGCCGCAACTGTCCATATCAGTGCCGCAACTGTCCATAACAGTGCCGCAACTGTCCATATCGGTGCCGCAAATGTCCATATCAGTGCCGCAACTGTCCATATCGGTGCCGCAACTGTCCATATCAGTGCCGCAACTGTCCATATCGGTGCCGCAACTGTCCATATCGGTGCCGCAACTATCCATATCGGTGCCGCAACTGTCCATATCGGTGCCGCAACTATCCATATCAGTGCCGCAACTGTCCATATCGGTGCCGCAACTGTCCATATCGGTGCCGCAACTGTCCATATCGGTGCCGCAACTGTCCATATCAGTGCCGCAACTGTCCATATCAGTGCCGCAACTGTCCATATCGGTGCCGCAACTGTCCATATCGGTGCCGCAACTGTCCATATCGGTGCCGCAACTGTCCATATCGGTGCCGCAAATGTCCATATCAGTGCCGCAACTGTCCATATCGGTGCCGCAACTGTCCATATCAGTGCCGCAACTGTCCATATCAGTGCCGCAACTGTCCATATCAGTGCCGCAACTGTCCATATCGGTGCCGCAACTATCCATATCGGTGCCGCAACTGTCCATATCGGTGCCGCAACTATCCATATCAGTACCGCAACTGTCCATATCGGTGCCGCAACTGTCCATATCGGTGCCGCAACTATCCATATCAGTGCCCGCAACTGTCCATATCGGTGCCGCAACTGTCCATATCGGTGCCGCAACTATCCATATCAGTGCCGCAACTGTCCATATCAGTGCCGCAACTGTCCATATCGGTGCCGCAACTGTCCATATCAGTGCCGCAACTGTCCATATCGGTGCCGCAACTATCCATATCGGTGCCGCAACTATCCATATCGGTGCCGCAACTGTCCATATCGGTGCCGCAACTATCCATATCAGTGCCGCAACTGTCCATATCAGTGCCGCAACTGTCCATATCGGTGCCGCAACTGTCCATATCGGTGCCGCAACTATCCATATCAGTGCCGCAACTGTCCATATCAGTGCCGCAACTGTCCATATCAGTGCCGCAACTGTCCATATCAGTGCCGCAACTGTCCATATCAGTGCCGCAACTGTCCATATCGGTGCCGCAACTGTCCATATCGGTGCTGCAACTGTCCATATCAGTGCCGCAACTGTCCATATCGGTGCCGCAACTATCCATATCGGTGCCGCAACTATCCATATCAGTGCCGCAACTGTCCATATCGGTGCCGCAACTGTCCATATCGGTGCCGCAACTATCCATATCGGTGCCGCAACTGTCCATATCGGTGCCGCAACTGTCCATATCAGTGCCGCAACTGTCCATAACAGTGCCGCAACTGTCCATATCGGTGCCGCAACTGTCCATATCAGTACCGCAACTGTCCATATCGGTGCCGCAACTGTCCATATCGGTGCCGCAACTATCCATATCAGTGCCGCAACTGTCCATATCGGTGCCGCAACTGTCCATATCGGTGCCGCAACTATCCATATCAGTGCCGCAACTGTCCATATCAGTGCCGCAACTGTCCATATCGGTGCCGCAACTATCCATATCGGTGCCGCAACTGTCCATATCAGTGCCGCAACTGTCCATATCAGTGCCGCAACTGTCCATATCGGTGCCGCAACTGTCCATATCGGTGCCGCAACTGTCCATATCGGTGCCGCAACTATCCATATCAGTGCCCGCAACTGTCCATATCGGTGCCGCAACTGTCCATATCGGTGCCGCAACTGTCCATATCAGTGCCGCAACTGTCCATATCAGTGCCGCAACTGTCCATATCGGTGCCGCAACTGTCCATATCAGTGCCGCAACTGTCCATATCGGTGCCGCAACTATCCATATCGGGTGCCGCAACTATCCATATCAGTGCCGCAACTGTCCATATCGGTGCCGCAACTATCCATATCAGTGCCGCAACTGTCCATAACAGTGCCGCAACTGTCCATATCGGTGCCGCAACTGTCCATATCGGTGCCGCAACTATCCATATCAGTACGGCAACTGTCCATATCGGTGCCGCAACTGTCCATATCGGTGCCGCAACTATCCATATCGGTGCCGCAACTATCCATATCGGTGCCGCAACTATCAATATCAGTGCCGCAACTGTCCATATCAGTGCCGCAACTGTCCATATCGGTGCCGCAACTGTCCATATCGGTGCCGCAACTATCCATATCAGTGCCGCAACTGTCCATATCAGTGCCGCAACTGTCCATATCGGTGCCGCAACTGTCCATATCAGTGCCGCAACTGTCCATATCGGTGCCGCAACTGTCCATATCAGTGCCGCAACTGTCCATATCGGTGCCGCAACTATCCATATCGGTGCCGCAACTATCCATATCGGTGCCGCAACTATCCATATCGGTGCCGCAACTATCCATATCAGTGCTGCAACTGTCCATATCGGTGCCGCAACTGTCAATATCAGTGCTGCAACTGTCCATATCGGTGCCGCAACTGTCAATATCAGTGCCG
Source organism: Rhizoglyphus robini (assembly GCA_023373905.1). Classification (NCBI taxonomy): domain Eukaryota; kingdom Metazoa; phylum Arthropoda; class Arachnida; order Sarcoptiformes; family Acaridae; genus Rhizoglyphus; species Rhizoglyphus robini. The sequence continues at coordinate 34,444 of JAKIJQ010000484.1, read as the reverse complement.
CAACTGTCCATATCGGTGCCGCAACTGTCCATATCGGTGCCGCAACTGTCCATATCAGTGCCGCAACTGTCCATATCGGTGCCGCAACTGTCCATATCGGTGCCGCAACTATCCATATCAGTGCCGCAACTTTCCATATCGGTGCCGCAACTGTCCATATCGGTGCCGCAACTGTCAATTTCAGTGCCGCAACTGTCCATATCAGTGCCGCAACTGTCCATATCGGTGCCGCAACTATCCATATCGGTGCCGCAACTGTCAATATCAGTGCCGCAACTGTCCATATCGGTGCCGCAACTATCCATATCGGTGCCGCAACTGTCCATATCGGTGCCGCAACTATCCATATCAGTGCCGCAACTGTCCATATCGGTGCCGCAACTGTCCATATCAGTGCCGCAACTGTCCATATCAGTGCCGCAACTGTCCATATCAGTGCCGCAACTGTCCATATCGGTGCCGCAACTATCCATATCAGTGCCGCAACTGTCCATATCGGTGCCGCAACTATCCATATCGGTGCCGCAACTATCCATATCGGTGCCGCAACTATCCATATCGGTGCCGCAACTGTCCATATCAGTGCCGCAACTGTCCATATCAGTACCGCAACTGTCCATATCGGTGCCGCAACTGTCCATATTGGTGCCGCAACCATCAATATCAGTGCCGCAACTTTCCATATCGGTGCCGCAACTGTCCATATCGGTGCCGCAACTGTCCATATCAGTGCCGCAACTGTCCATATCAGTGCCGCAACTGTCCATATCAGTGCCGCAACTGTCCATATCGGTGCCGCAACTGTCCATATCGGTGCCGCAACTGTCCCATATCAGTGCCGCAACTGTCCATATCAGTGCCGCAACTGTCCATATCGGTGCCGCAACTGTCCATATCAGTGCCGCAACTGTCCATATCGGTGCCGCAACTGTCCATATCAGTGCCGCAACTGTCCATATCGGTGCCGCAACTATCCATATCGGTGCCGCAACTATCCATATCGGTGCCGCAACTATCCATATCGGTGCCGCAACTATCCATATCAGTGCCGCAACTGTCCATATCGGTGCCGCAACTGTCAATATCAGTGCCGCAACTGTCCATATCGGTGCCGCAACTGTCCATATCAGTGCCGCAACTGTCCATATCAGTGCCGCAACTGTCCATATCGGTGCCGCAACTGTCCATATCAGTGCCGCAACTGTCCATATCGGTGCCGCAACTGTCCATATCGGTGCCGCAACTATCCATATCAGTGCCGCAACTGTCCATATCAGTGCCGCAAATGTCCATATCAGTGCCGCAACTGTCCATATCAGTGCCGCAACTGTCCATATCAGTGCCGCAACTGTCCATATCGGTGCCGCAACTATCCATATCGGTGCCGCAACTGTCCATATCAGTGCCGCAACTGTCCATATCGGTGCCGCAACTGTCCATATCGGTGCCGCAACTGTCCATATCGGTGCCGCAACTATCCATATCAGTGCCGCAACTGTCCATATCGGTGCCGCAACTGTCCATATCAGTGCCGCAACTGTCCATATCAGTGCCGCAACTGTCCATATCGGTGCCGCAACTGTCCATATCGGTGCCGCAACTGTCCATATCAGTGCCGCAACTGTCCATATCGGTGCCGCAACTGTCCATATCGGTGCCGCAACTATCCATATCGGTGCCGCAACTATCCATATCGGTGCCGCAACTATCCATATCAGTGCCGCAACTGTCCTTATCAGTGCCGCAACTGTCCATATCGGTGCCGCAACTGTCCATATCGGTGCCGCAACTATCCATATCAGTGCCGCAACTTTCCATATCGGTGCCGCAACTGTCCATATCGGTGCCGCAACTGTCAATTTCAGTGCCGCAACTGTCCATATCAGTGCCGCAACTGTCCATATCGGTGCCGCAACTGTCCATATCGGTGCCGCAACTGTCCTTATCAGTGCCGCAACTGTCCATATCGGTGCCGCAACTATCCATATCGGTGCCGCAACTATCCATATCAGTACCGCAGCTGTCCATATCGGTGCCGCAACTGTCCATATCGGTGCCGCAACTATCCATATTGGTGCCGCAACTACCCATATCAGTGCCGCAACTGTCCATATCGGTGCCGCAACTGTCCATATCGGTGCCGCAACTGTCAATATCAGTGCCGCAACTGTCCATATCGGTGCCGCAACTGTCCATATCGGTGCCGCAACTGTCCATATCGGTGCCGCAACTGTCCATATCAGTGCCGCAACTGTCCATATCAGTGCCGCAACTGTCCATATCGGTGCCGCAACTGTCCATATCGGTGCCGCAACTGTCCATATCAGTGCCGCAACTGTCCATATCGGTGCCGCAACTATCCATATCAGTGCCGCAACTGTCCTTATCGGTGCCGCAACTGTCCATATCGGTGCCGCAACTAGTCCATATCGGTGCCGCAACTGTCCATATCGGTGCCGCAACTGTCCATATCAGTGCCGCAACTGTCCATATCGGTGCCGCAACTGTCCATATCAGTGCCGCAACTGTCCATATCGGTGCCGCAACTGTCCATATCGGTGCCGCAACTGTCCATATCGATGCCGCAACTGTCCATATCAGTGCCGCAACTCATCCTCAGACTGATACTCAAAAAAGTATCAGTACGAGGATAACTGTTCGTATGAGTGCCGCAACTGTCCATATCGGTGCCGCAACTGTCCATATCGGTGCCGCAACTGTCCATATCGGTGCCGCAACTATCCATATCAGTGCCGCAACTGTCCATATCAGTGCCGCAACTGTCCATATCGGTGCCGCAACTATCCATATCGGTGCCGCAACTATCCATATCAGTGCCGCAACTGTCCATATCGGTGCCGCAACTATCCATATCAGTGCCGCAACTGTCCATATCGGTGCCGCAACTGTCCATATCGGTGCCGCAACTATCCATATCAGTGTCGAAACTGTCCATATCGGTGCCGCAACTGTCCATATCGGTGCCGCAACTGTCCATATCGGTGCCGCAACTGTCAATATCAGTGCCGCAACTGTCCATATCAGTGCCGCAACTGTCCATATCGGTGCCGCAACTATCCATATCGGTGCCGCAACTGTCAATATCAGTGCCGCAACTGTCCATATCAGTGCCGCAACTGTCCATATCGGTGCCGCAACTATCCATATCGGTGCCGCAACTGTCCATATCGGTGCCGCAACTGTCCATATCAGTGCCGCAACTGTCCATATCAGTGCCGCAACTGTCCATATCGGTGCCGCAACTGTCCATATCGGTGCCGCAACTGTCCATATCAGTGCCGCAACTGTCCATATCAGTGCCGCAACTGTCCATATCGGTGCCGCAACTATCCATATCGGTGCCGCAACTGTCCATATCGGTGCCGCAACTGTCCATATCGGTGCCGCAACTGTCCATATCAGTGCTGCAACTGTCCATATCGGTGCCGCAACTGTCAATATCAGTGCCGCAACTGTCCATATCAGTGACGCAACTGTCCTTATCGGTGCCGCAACAGTCCATATCGATGCCGCAACTATCCATATCAGTGCCGCAACTGTCCATATCGGTGCCGCAACTATCCATATCGGTGCCGCAACTGTCCATATCAGTGCCGCAACTGTCCATAACAGTGCCGCAAATCATCCTCAGACTGATACTCAGAAAAGTATCAGTACGAGGATAACTGTCGTATGAGTGCCGCAAGTGTCCATATCAGTGCCGCAACTGTCCATATCGGTGCCGCAACTATCCATATCGGTGCCGCAACTGTCCATATCGGTGCCGCAACTATCCATATCGGTGCCGCAACTGTCCATATCGGTGCCGCAACTGTCCATATCAGTGCCGCAACTGTCCATATCGGTGCCGCAACTATCCATATCGGTGCCGCAACTGTCCATATCAGTGCCGCAACTGTCCATATCGGTGCCGCAACTGTCCATATCAGTGCCGCAACTGTCCATATCGGTGCCGCAACTGTCCATATCGGTGCCGCAACTGTCCATATCGGTGCCGCAACTATCCATATCAGTGCCGCAACTGTCCATATCGGTGCCGCAACTGTCCATATCGGTGCCGCAACTGTCCATATCGGTGCCGCAACTGTCCATATCGGTGCCGCAACTGTCCATATCGGTGCCGCAACTGTCCATATCGGTGCCGCAACTATCCATATCGGTGCCGCAACTGTCCATATCGGTGCCGCAACTATCCATATCAGTGCCGCAACTGTCCATATCGGTGCGGCAACTGTCCATATCGGTGCCGCAAATGTCCATATCGGTGCCGCAACTATCCATATCAGTGCCGCAACTGTCCATATCAGTGCCGCAACTGTCCATATCGGTGCCGCAACTGTCCATATCAGTGCCGCAACTGTCCATATCGGTGCCGCAACTGTCAATATCAGTGCCGCAACTGTCCATATCAGTGACGCAACTGTCCTTATCGGTGCCGCAACAGTCCATATCGATGCCGCAACTATCCATATCAGTGCCGCAACTGTCCATATCGGTGCCGCAACTATCCATATCGGTGCCGCAACTATCCATATCGATGCCGCAACTGTCCATATCAGTGCCGCAAATCATCCTCAGACTGATACTCAAAAAAGTATCAGTACGAGGATAACTGTTCGTATGAGTGCCGCAACTGTCCATATCAGTGCCGCAACTGTCCATATCGGTGCCGCAACTGTCCATATCGGTGCCGCAACTGTCCATATCGGTGCCGCAACTATCCATATCAGTGCCGCAACTGTCCATATCGGTGCCGCAACTGTCCATATCGGTGCCGCAACTATCCATATCGGTGCCGCAACTATCCATATCGGTGCCGCAACTGTCAATATCAGTGCCGCAACTGTCAATATCAGTGCCGCAACTGTCCATATCAGTGCCGCAACTGTCCATATCGGTGCCGCAACTGTCCATATCGGTGCCGCAACTGTCCATATCAGTGCCGCAACTGTCCATATCAGTGCCGCAACTGTCCATATCGGTGCCGCAACTGTCCATATCGGTGCCGCAACTGTCCATATCGGTGCCGCAACTGTCCATATCAGTGCCGCAACTGTCCATATCGGTGCCGCAACTGTCCATATCGGTGCCGCAACTATCCATATCAGTGCCGCAACTGTCCATATCGGTGCCGCAACTGTCCATATCGGTGCCGCAACTGTCAATATCAGTGCCGCAACTGTCCATATCGGTGCCGCAACTGTCCATATCAGTGCCGCAACTGTCCATATCAGTGCCGCAACTGTCCATATCGGTGCCGCAACTGTCCATATCGGTGCCGCAACTGTCCATATCAATGCCGCAACTGTCCATATCGGTGCCGCAACTATCCATATCGGTGCCGCAACTATCCATATCGGTGCCGCAACTGTCCATATCGGTGCCGCAACTGTCCATATCGGTGCCGCAACTGTCCATATCGGTGCCGCAACTATCCATATCGGTGCCGCAACTGTCAATATCAGTGCCGCAACTGTCCATATCAGTGCCGCAACTGTCCATATCGGTGCCGCAACTGTCCATATCGGTGCCGCAACTGTCCATATCGGTGCCGCAACTATCCATATCAGTGCCGCAACTGTCCATATCGGTGCCGCAACTGTCCATATCAGTGCCGCAACTGTCCATATCAGTGCCGCAACTGTCCATATCGGTGCCGCAACTATCCATATCGGGTGCCGCAACTATCCATATCGGTGCCGCAACTATCCATATCGGTGCCGCAACTATCCATATCAGTGCCGCAACTGTCCATATCGGTGCGGCAACTGTCCATATCGGTGCCGCAACTATCCATATTGGTGCCGCAACTACCCATATCAGTGCCGCAACTGTCCATATCAGTGCCGCAACTGTCCATATCGGTGCCGCAACTGTCAATATCAGTGCTGCAACTGTCCATATCGGTGCCGCAACTGTCAATATCAGTGCCGCAACTGTCCATATCAGTGACGCAACTGTCCTTATCGGTGCCGCAACAGTCCATATCGATGCCGCAACTATCCATATCAGTGCCGCAACTGTCCATATCGGTGCCGCAACTATCCATATCGGTGCCGCAACTATCCATATCGATGCCGCAACTGTCCATATCAGTGCCGCAAATCATCCTCAGACTGATACTCAAAAAAGTATCAGTACGAGGATAACTGTTCGTATGAGTGCCGCAAGTGTCCATATCAGTGCCGCAACTGTCCATATCGGTGCCGCAACTGTCCATATCGGTGCCGCAACTGTCCATATCGGTGCCGCAACTATCCATATCAGTACAGCAACTGTCCATATCGGTGCCGCAACTGTCCATATCGGTGCCGCAACTATCCATATCGGTGCCGCAACTATCCATATCGGTGCCGCAACTGTCAATATCAGTGCCGCAACTGTCCATATCAGTGCCGCAACTGTCCATATCAGTGCCGCAACTGTCCATATCGGTGCCGCAACTATCCATATCAGTGCCGCAACTGTCCATATCGGTGCCGCAACTGTCCATATCAGTGCCGCAACTGTCCATAACAGTGCCGCAACTGTCCATATCGGTGCCGCAACTGTCCATATCGGTGCCGCAACTGTCCATATCAGTGCCGCAACTATCCATATCGGTGCCGCAACTGTCCATATCGGTGCCGCAACTGTCCATATCAGTGCCGCAACTGTCCATATCGGTGCCGCAACTGTCCATATCGGTGCCGCAACTATCCATATCGGTGCCGCAACTATCCCATATCAGTGCCGCAACTGTCCATATCGGTGCCGCAACTGTCCATATCGGTGCCGCAACTATCCATATCAGTGCCGCAACTGTCCATATCGGTGCCGCAACTGTCCATATCAGTGCCGCAACTGTCCATATCAGTGCCGCAACTGTCCATATCGGTGCCGCAACTGTCCATATCGGTGCCGCAACTATCCATATCGGTGCCGCAACTGTCCATATCGGTGCCGCAACTATCCATATCGGTGCCGCAACTGTCCATATCGGTGCCGCAAATGTCCATATCAGTGCCGCAAATCATCCTCAGACTGATACTCAAAAAAGTATCAGTACGAGGATAACTGTTCGTATGAGTGCCGCAACTGTCCATATCAGTGCCGCAACTGTCCATATCGGTGCCGCAACTATCCATATCGGTGCCGCAACTGTCCATATCGGTGCCGCAACTATCCATATCGGTGCCGCAACTGTCCATATCAGTGCCCCAACTGTCCATAACAGTGCCGCAACTGTCCATATCGGTGCCGCAACTGTCCATATCGGTGCCGCAACTATCCATATCAGTGCCGCAACTGTCCATATCGGTGCCGCAACTGTCCATATCGGTGCCGCAACTGTCCATATCGGTGCCGCAACTATCCATATCGGTGCCGCAACTATCCATATCAGTGCCGCAACTGTCCATATCAGTGCCGCAACCGTCCATATCGGTGCCGCAACTGTCCATATCGGTGCCGCAACTGTCCATATCGGTGCCGCAACTGTCAATATCAGTGCCGCAACTGTCCATATCAGTGCCGCAACTGTCCTTATCGGTGCCGCAACAGTCCATATCGATGCCGCAACTATCCATATCAGTGCCGCAACTGTCCATATCGGTGCCGCAACTGTCCATATCGGTGCCGCAACTGTCTCAAAATATCAGTCGGGAAACTGTCCATATCGGTGCCGCAACTATCCATATCAGTGCCGCAACTGTCCATATCGGTGCCGCAACTGTCCATATCGGTGCCGCAACTGTCCATATCGGTGCCGCAACTATCCATATCAGTGCCGCAACTGTCCATATCGGTGCCGCAACTGTCCATATCGGTGCCGCAACTATCCATATCAGTGCCGCAACTGTCCATATCGGTGCCGCAAATGTCCATATCAGTGCCGCAACTGTCCATATCAGTGCCGCAACTGTCCATATCGGTGCCGCAACTGTCCATATCGGTGCCGCAACTATCCATATCGGTGCCGCAACTATCCATATCAGTGCCGCAACTGTCCATATCGGTGCCGCAACTGTCCATATCGGTGCCGCAACTGTCCATATCGGTGCCGCAACTGTCCATATCGGTGCCGCAACTATCCATATCAGTGCCGCAACTGTCCATATCGGTGCCGCAACTATCCATATCGGTGCCGCAACTATCCATATCAGTGCCGCAACTGTCCATATCGGTGCCGCAACTGTCAATATCAGTGCCGCAACTGTCCATATCAGTGACGCAACTGTCCTTATCGGTGCCGCAACAGTCCATATCGATGCCGCAACTATCCATATCAGTGCCGCAACTGTCCATATCGGTGCCGCAACTATCCATATCGGTGCCGCAACTATCCATATCGGTGCCGCAACTGTCCATATCAGTGCCGCAAATCATCCTCAGACTGATATCAAAAGTATCAGTACGGGATAACTGTCCATATCGAGTGCCGCAACTGTCCATATCAGTGCCGCAACTGTCCATATCGGTGCCGCAACTATCCATATCAGTGCCGCAACTGTCCATATCGGTGCCGCAACTATCCATATCAGTGCCGCAACTGTCCATATCAGTGCAGCAACTGTCCATATCGGTGCCGCAACTGTCCATATCGGTGCCGCAACTGTCCATATCGGTGCCGCAACTATCCATATCAGTGCCGCAACTGTCCATATCGGTGCCGCAACTGTCCATATCGGTGCCGCAACTGTCCATATCAGTGCCGCAACTGTCCATATCGGTGCCGCAACTGTCAATATCAGTGCCGCAACTGTCCATATCAGTGCCGCAACTGTCCATATCGGTGCCGCAACAGTCCATATCGATGCCGCAACTATCCATATCAGTGCCGCAACTGTCCATATCGGTGCCGCAACTGTCCATATCGGTGCCGCAAATCATCCTCAGACTGATATCAAAAGTATCGTACGAGATAACTGTCTATGAGTGCCGCAACTGTCCATATCAGTGCCGCAACTGTCCATATCGGTGCCGCAACTGTCCATATCGGTGCCGCAACTGTCCATATCGGTGCCGCAACTATCCATATCAGTGCTGCAACTGTCCATATCGGTGCCGCAACTGTCCATATCGGTGCCGCAACTATCCATATCAGTGCCGCAACTATCCATATCGGTGCCGCAACTGTCCATATCAGTGCCGCAACTGTCCATATCAGTGCCGCAACTGTCCATATCAGTGCCGCAACTGTCCATATCGGTGCCGCCACTGTCCATATCGGTGCCGCAACTGTCCATATCAGTGCCGCAACTGTCCATATCGGTGCCGCAACTGTCCATATCAGTGCCGCAACTGTCCATATCGGTGCCGCAACTGTCCATATCGGTGCCGCAACTATCCATATCAGTGCCGCAACTGTCCATATCGGTGCCGCAACTGTCCATAACGGTGCCGCAACTGTCCATATCAGTGCCGCAACTGTCCATATCGGTGCCGCAACTGTCAATATCAGTGCCGCAACTGTCCATATCAGTGCCGCAACTGTCCATATCGGTGCCGCAACAGTCCATATCGATGCCGCAACTATCCATATCAGTGCCGCAACTGTCCATATCGGTGCCGCAACTATCCATATCGGTGCCGCAACTATCCATATCGGTGCCGCAACTGTCCATATCAGTGCCGCAAATCATCCTCAGACTGATACTCAAAAAGTATCTACGGGATAACTGTTCATATGAGTGCCGCAACTGTCCATATCAGTGCCGCAACTGTCCATATCGGTGCCGCAACTGTCCATATCGGTGCCGCAACTGTCCATATCGGTGCCGCAACTATCCATATCAGTGCCGCAACTGTCCATATCAGTGCCGCAACTGTCCATATCAGTGCCGCAACTGTCCATATCGGTGCCGCAACTGTCCATATCGGTGCCGCAACTGTCCATATCAGTGCCGCAACTGTCCATATCGGTGCCGCAACTGTCCATATCGGTGCCGCAACTATCCATATCAGTGCCGCAACTGTCCATATCAGTGCCGCAACTGTCCATATCGGTGCCGAAACTGTCCATATCGGTGCCGCAACTGTCCATATCAGTGCCGCAACTGTCCATATCGGTGCCGCATCTGTCCATATCGGTGCCGCAACTCTCCATATCGGTGCCGCAACTGTCCATATCGGTGCCGCAACTGTCCATATCGGTGCCGCAACTATCCATATCAGTGCCGCAACTGTCCATATCAGTGCCGCAACTGTCCATATCAGTGCCGCAACTGTCCATATCGGTGCCGCAACTGTCCATATCAGTGCCGCAACTGTCCATATCGGTGCCGCAACTGTCCATATCAGTGCCGCAACTGTCCATATCAGTGCCGCAACTGTCCATATCGGTGCCGCAACTGTCCATATCAGTACCGCAACTGTCCATATCGGTGCCGCAACTGTCCATATCGGTGCCGCAACTGTCCATATCGGTGACGCAACTATCCATATCAGTGCCGCAACTGTCCATATCGGTGCCGCAACTGTCCATATCGGTGCCGCAACTATCCATATCAGTGCCGCAACTGTCCATATCAGTGCCGCAACTGTCCATATCGGTGCCGCAACTATCCATATCAGTGCCGCAACTGTCCATATCGGTGCCGCAACTGTCCATATCGGTGCCGCAACTGTCCATATCGGTGCCGCAACTGTCCATATCAGTGCCGCAACTGTCCATATCGGTGCCGCAACTGTCCATATCGGTGCCGCAACTGTCCATATCAGTGCCGCAACTGTCCATATCAGTGCCGCAACTGTCCATATCAGTGCCGCAACTGTCCATATCGGTGCCGCAACTGTCCATATCGGTGCCGCAACTATCCATATCAGTGCCGCAACTGTCCATATCGGTGCCGCAACTGTCCATATCGGTGCCGCAACTGTCCATATCAGTGCCGCAACTGTCCATATCGGTGCCGCAACTGTCCATATCGGTGCCGCAACTGTCCATATCAGAACCGCAACAGCCCATATCGGTGCCGCAACAGTCCATATCTGTGCCGCAACTATCCATATCAGTGCCGCAACTGTCCATATCGGTGCCGCAACAGTCCATATCTGTGCCGCAACTATCCATATCAGTGCCGCAACTGTCCATATCATTGCCGCAAATCATCCTCTGACTGATACTCAAAAAAGTATCAGTACGAGGATAACTGTTCCTATGAGTGCCGCAACTATCCAAATCAGTGCAGCAACTGTCCATATCGGTGCCGCAACTGTCCATATCGGTGCCGCAACTGTCCATATCAGTGCCGCAACTGTCCATATTAGTGCCGCAACTGTCCATATCGGTGCCGCAACTGTCCATATCAGTGCCGCAACTGTCCATATCGGTGCCGCAACTGTCCATATCGGTGCCGCAACTGTCCATATCAGTGCCGCAACTGTCCATATCAGTGCCGCAACTGTCCATATCGGTGCCGCAACTGTCCATATCAGTGCCGCAACTATCCAAATCAGTGCAGCAACTGTCCATATCGGTGCCGCAACTGTCCATATCGGTGCCGCAACTATCCATATCAGTGCCGCAACTGTCCATATCGGTGCCGCAACTATCCATATCGGTGCCGCAACTGTCCATATCAGTACCGCAACTGTCCATATCGGTGCCGCAACTGTCCATATCAGTGCCGCAACTATCCATATCAGTGCCGCAACTGTCCATATCGGTGCCGCAACTGTCCATATCAGTGCCGCAACTGTCCATATCGGTGCCGCAACTGTCCATATCAGTGCCGCAACTGTCCATATCAGTGCCGCAACTGTTCGTATCAGTGCCGCAACTGTCCATATCAGTGCCGCAACTGTCCATATCGGTGCCGCAACTATCCATATCAGTGCCGCAACTGTCCATATCGGTGCCGCAACTATCCATATCGGTGCCGCAACTATCCATATCAGTGCCGCAACTGTCCATATCGGTGCCGCAACTGTCAATATCAGTGCCGCAACTGTCCATATCAGTGACGCAACTGTCCTTATCGGTGCCGCAACAGTCCATATCGATGCCGCAACTATCCATATCAGTGCCGCAACTGTCCATATCGGTGCCGCAACTATCCATATCGGTGCCGCAACTGTCCATATCAGTGCCGCAACTGTCCATATCGGTGCCGCAACTGTCCATATCGGTGCCGCAACTGTCCATATCGGTGCCGCAACTGTCCATATCAGTGCCGCAACTGTCCATATCGGTGCCGCAACTGTCCATATCGGTGCCGCAACTATCCATATCGGTGCCGCAACTGTCCATATCAGTGCCGCAAATCATCCTCAGACTGATACTCAAAAAAGTATCAGTACGAGGATAACTGTTCGTATGAGTGCCGCAAGTGTCCATATCAGTGCCGCAACTGTCCATATCGGTGTCGCAACTATCCATATCGGTGCCGCAACTGTCCATATCGGTGCCGCAACTATCCATATCGGTGCCGCAACTGTCCATATCGGTGCCGCAACTATCCATATCAGTGCCGCAACTGTCCATATCGGTGCCGCAACTATCCATATCAGTGCCGCAACTGTCCATATCGGTGCCGCAACTATCCATATCGGTGCCGCAACTGTCCATATCAGTGCCGCAACTGTCCATATCGGTGCCGCAACTGTCCATATCGGTGCCGCAACTATCCATATCAGTGCCGCAACTGTCCATATCGGTGCCGCAACTGTCCATATCGGTGCCGCAACTGTCCATATCGGTGCCGCAACTGTCCATATCGGTGCCGCAACTGTCCATATCGGTGCCGCAACTATCCATATCAGTGCCGCAACTGTCCATATCGGTGCCGCAACTGTCCATATCGGTGCCGCAACTATCCATATCGGTGCCGCAACTGTCCATATCAGTGCCGCAAATCATCCTCAGACTGATACTCAAAAAAGTATCAGTACGAGGATAACTGTTCGTATGAGTGCCGCAACTGTCCATATCAGTGCCGCAACTGTCCATATCGGTGCCGCAACTATCCATATCGGTGCCGCAACTGTCCATATCGGTGCCGCAACTATCCATATCAGTGCCGCAACTGTCCATATCGGTGCCGCAACTGTCCATATCGGTGCCGCAACTATCCATATCAGTGCCGCAACTATCCATATCGGTGCCGCAACTGTCCATATCAGTGCCGCAACTGTCCATATCAGTGCCGCAACTGTCCATATCAGTGCCGCAACTGTCCATATCGGTGCCGCAACTATCCATATCAGTGCCGCAACTGTCCATATCGGTGCCGCAACTATCCATATCAGTGCCGCAACTGTCCATATCGGTGCCGCAACTATCCCATATCAGTGCCGCAACTGTCCATATCGGTGCCGCAACTGTCCATATCGGTGCCGCAACTGTCCATATCAGTGCCGCAACTGTCCATATCGGTGCCGCAACTGTCCATATCGGTGCCGCAACTGTCCATATCGGTGCCGCAACTGTCCATATCAGTGCCGCAACTGTCCATATCGGTGCCGCAACTGTCCATATCAGTGCCGCAACTGTCCATATCAGTGCCGCAACTGTCCATATCGGTGCCGCAACTGTCCATATCAGTGCCGCAACTGTCCATAACAGTGCCGCAACTGTCTATATCGGTGCCGCAACTGTCCATATCGGTGCCGCAACTGTCCATATCGGTGCCGCAACTGTCCATATCAGTGCCGCAACTGTCCATATCGGTGCCGCAACTGTCCATATCAGTGCCGCAACTATCCATATCAGTGCCGCAACTGTCCATATCGGTGCCGCAACTATCCATATCAGTGCCGCAACTGTCCATATCAGTGCCGCAACTGTCCATATCGGTGCCGCAACTGTTCGTATGAGTGCCGCAAGTGTCCATATCAGTGCCGCAACTGTCCATATCGGTGCCGCAACTATCCATATCAGTGCCGCAACTGTCCATATCGGTGCCGCAACTATCCATATCAGTGCCGCAACTGTCCATATCGGTGCCGCAACTGTCCATATCGGTGCCGCAACTGTCCATATCGGTGCCGCAACTATCCATATCAGTGCCGCAACTGTCCATATCAGTGCCGCAACTGTCCATATCAGTACCGCAACTGTCCATATCAGTGCCGCAACTGTCCATATCGGTGCCGCAACTGTCCATATCAGTGCCGCAACTGTCCATATCAGTGCCGCAACTGTCCATATCGGTGCCGCAACTGTCCATATCGGTGCCGCAACTGTCCATATCAGTGCCGCAACTGTCCATATCGGTGCCGCAACTATCCATATCGGTGCCGCAACTGTCCATATCGGTGCCGCAACTGTCCATATCAGTGCCGCAAATCATCCTCAGACTGATACTCAAAAAAGTATCAGTACGAGGATAACTGTTCGTATGAGTGCCGCAAGTGTCCATATCAGTGCCGCAACTGTCCATATCGGTGCCGCAACTGTCCATATCGGTGCCGCAACTGTCCATATCGGTGCCGCAACTATCCATATCAGTGCCGCAACTGTCCATATCGGTGCCGCAACTATCCATATCAGTGCCGCAACTGTCCATATCGGTGCCGCAACTATCCATATCAGTGCCGCAACTGTCCATATCAGTGCCGCAACTGTCCATATCAGTGCCGCAACTGTCCATATCGGTGCCGCAACTGTCCATATCGGTGCCGCAACTATCCATATCAGTGCCGCAACTATCCATATCGGTGCCGCAACTGTCCATATCAGTGCCGCAACTGTCCATATCGGTGCCGCAACTGTCCATATCAGAGCCGCAACTGTCCATATCAGTGCCGCAACTGTCCATATCGGTGCCGCAACTGTCCATATCAGTGCCGCAACTGTCCATATCGGTGCCGCAACTATCCATATCGGTGCCGCAACTATCCATATCAGTGCCGCAACTATCCATATCGGTGCCGCAACTGTCCATATCAGTGCCGCAACTGTCCATATCGGTGCCGCAACTGTCCATATCGGTGCCGCAACTATCCATATCGGTGCCGCAACTATCCATATCAGTGCCGCAACTGTCCATATCAGTGCCGCAACTGTCCATATCGGTGCCGCAACTGTCCATATCAGTGCCGCAACTGTCCATATCGGTGCCGCAACTGTCCATATCAGTGCCGCAACTGTCCATATCAGTGCCGCAACTGTCCATATCGGTGCCGCAACTATCCATATCGGTGCCGCAACTGTCCATATCAGTGCCGCAACTGTCCATATCGGTGCCGCAACTGTCCATATCGGTGCCGCAACTATCCATATCGGTGCCGCAACTATCCATATCAGTGCCGCAACTATCCATATCAGTGCCGCAACTGTCCATATCAGTGCCGCAACTGTCCATATCGGTGCCGCAACTATCCATATCGGTGCCGCAACTGTCCATATCGGTGCCGCAACTATCCATATCAGTGCCGCAACTGTCCAATATCGGTGCCGCAACTGTCCATATCGGTGCCGCAACTATCCATATCGGTGCCGCAACTGTCCATATCGGTGCCGCAACTGTCCATATCAGTGCCGCAACTGTCCATATCAGTGCCGCAACTGTCCATATCGGTGCCGCAACTGTCCATATCGGTGCCGCAACTATCCATATCAGTGCCGCAACTGTCCATATCGGTGCCGCAACTGTCCATATCGGTGCCGCAACTGTCCATATCGGTGCCGCAACTATCCATATCAGTGCCGCAACTGTCCATATCAGTGCCGCAACTGTCCATATCGGTGCCGCAACTGTCCATATCAGTGCCGCAACTGTCCATATCGGTGCCGCAACTGTCAATATCAGTGCCGCAACTGTCCATATCAGTGCCGCAACTGTCCTTATCGGTGCCGCAACAGTCCATATCGATGCCGCAACTATCCATATCAGTGCCGCAACTGTCCATATCGGTGCCGCAACTGTCCATATCGGTGCCGCAACTGTCCATATCGGTGCCGCAACTGTCCATATCAGTGCCGCAAATCATCCTCAGACTGATACTCAAAAAAGTATCAGTACGAGGATAACTGTTCGTATGAGTGCCGCAAGTGTCCATATCAGTGCCGCAACTGTCCATATCGGTGCCGCAACTGTCCATATCGGTACCGCAACTGTCCATATCGGTGCCGCAACTGTCCATATCAGTGCCGCAACTGTCCATATCGGTGCCGCAACTGTCCATATCGGTGCCGCAACTATCCATATCGGTGCCGCAACTGTCCATATCGGTGCCGCAACTGTCCATATCAGTGCCGCAACTGTCCATATCGGTGCCGCAACTGTCCATATCAGTGCCGCAACTGTCCATATCGGTGCCGCAACTATCCATATCAGTGCCGCAACTGTCCATATCGGTGCCGCAACTGTCCATATCGGTGCCGCAACTGTCCATATCCAGTGCCGCAACTGTCCATATCAGTGCCGCAACTGTCCATATCGGTGCCGCAACTATCCATATCGGTGCCGCAACTGTCCATATCAGTGCCGCAACTGTCCATATCAGTGCCGCAACTGTCCATATCGGTGCCGCAACTATCCATATCGGTGCCGCAACTGTCCATATCGGTGCCGCAACTATCCATATCAGTGCCGCAACTGTCCATATCGGTGCCGCAACTGTCCATATCGGTGCCGCAACTGTCCATATCAGTGCCGCAACTGTCCATATCGGTGCCGCAACTATCCATATCAGTACCGCAACTGTCCATATCGGTGCCGCAACTGTCCATATCGGTGCCGCAACTGTCCATATCAGTGCCGCAACTGTCCATATCAGTGCCGCAACTGTCCATATCGGTGCCGCAACTGTCCATATCGGTGCCGCAACTGTCCATATCAGTGCCGCAACTGTCCATATCGGTGCCGCAACTATCCATATCGGTGCCGCAACTGTCCATATCGGTGCCGCAACTGTCCATATCAGTGCCGCAACTGTCCATATCGGTGCCGCAACTGTCCATATCAGTGCCGCAACTGTCCATATCAGTGCCGCAACTGTCCATATCGGTGCCGCAACTGTCCATATCGGTGCCGCAACTATCCATATCAGTGCCGAAACTATCCATATCAGTACCGCAACTGTCCATATCGGTGCCGCAACTGTCCATATCGGTGCCGCAACTATCCATATCAGTGCCGCAACTGTCCATATCGGTGCCGCAACTATCCATATCAGTGCCGCAACTGTCCATATCAGTGCCGCAACTGTCCATATCGGTGCCGCAAATGTCAATATCAGTGCCGCAACTGTCCATATCAGTGACGCAACTGTCCTTATCGGTGCCGCAACAGTCCATATCGATGCCGCAACTATCCATATCAGTGCCGCAACTGTCCATATCGGTGCCGCAACTGTCCATATCGGTGCCGCAACTGTCCATATCAGTGCCGCAACTGTCCATATCAGTGCCGCAACTGTCCATATCAGTGCCGCAACTGTCCATATCGGTGCCGCAACTATCCATATCAGTGCCGCAACTGTCCATATCGGTGCCGCAACTGTCCATATCGGTGCCGCAACTATCCATATCAGTGCCGCAACTGTCCATATCGGTGCCGCAACTGTCCATATCGGTGCCGCAACTGGCCATATCAGTGCCGCAACAATCCATATCGGTGCCGCAACTGTCTATATCGGTGCCGCAACTATCCATATCAGTGCCGCAACTGTCCATATCAGTGCCGCAACTGTCCATATCGGTGCCGCAACTGTCCATATCGGTGCCGCAACTATCCATATCAGTGCCGCAACTATCCATATCGGTGCCGCAACTGTCCATATCGGTGCCGCAACTGTCCATATCAGTGCCGCAACTGTCCATATCGGTGCCGCAACTATCCATATCGGTGCCGCAACTATCCATATCGGTGCCGCAACTGTCCATATCAGTGCCGCAAATCATCCACGACTGATATCAAAAAGTATCAGTACGAGGATAACTGTCCATATCGGGTGCCGCAACTGTCCATATCAGTGCCGCAACTGTCCATATCGGTGCCGCAACTGTCCATATCGGTGCCGCAACTGTCCATATCAGTGCTGCAACTGTCCATATCGGTGCCGCAACTGTCCATATCGGTGCCGCAACTATCCATATCAGTGCCGCAACTGTCCATATCGGTGCCGCAACTATCCATATCGGTGCCGCAACTATCCATATCAGTGCCGCAACTATCCATATCAGTGCCGCAACTGTCCATATCGGTGCCGCAACTGTCCATATCGGTGCCGCAACTATCCATATCAGTGCCGCAACTGTCCATATCGGTGCCACAACTGTCCATATCGGTGCCCCAACTGTCCATATCAGTGCCGCAACTATCCATATCGGTGCCGCAACTGTCCATATCGGTGCCGCAACTATCCATATCAGTGCCGCAACTGTCCATATCAGTGCCGCAACTGTCCATATCAGTGCCGCAACTGTCCATATCAGTGCCGCAACTATCCATATCGGTGCCGCAACTGTCCATATCGGTGCCGCAACTATCCATATCAGTGCCGCAACTGTCCATATCAGTGCCGCAACTGTCCATATCGGTGCCGCAACTGTCCATATCAGTGCCGCAACTGTCCATATCGGTGCCGCAACTGTCCATATCGGTGCCGCAACTATCCATATCGGTGCCGCAACTGTCCATATCGGTGCCGCAACTGTCCATATCAGTGCCGCAACTGTCCATATCGGTGCCGCAACTGTCCATATCGGTGCCGCAACTGTCCATATCGGTGCCGCAACTATCCATATCGGTGCCGCAACTGTCCATATCGGTGCCGCAACTGTCCATATCGGTGCCGCAACTGTCAATATCAGTGCCGCAACTGTCCATATCAGTGCCGCAACTGTCCATATCGGTGCCGCAACTGTCCATATCAGTGCCGCAACTGTCCATATCAGTGCCGCAACTGTCCATATCGGTGCCGCAACTATCCATATCGGTGCCGCAACTATCCATATCAGTGCCGCAACTGTCCATATCGGTGCCGCAACTGTCCATATCGGTGCCGCAACTGTCCATATCGGTGCCGCAACTATCCATATCAGGCCGCAACTGTCCATATCAGTGCCGCAACTGTCCATATCGGTGCCGCAACTATCCATATCAGTGCCGCAACTGTCCATATCAGTGCCGCAACTGTCCATATCAGTGCCGCAACTGTCCATATCAGTGCCGCAACTGTCCATATCGGTGCCGCAACTGTCCATATCGGTGCCGCAACTATCCATATCAGTGCCGCAACTGTCCATATCGGTGCCGCAACTGTCCATATCAGTGCCGCAACTGTCCATATCGGTGCCGCAACTGTCCATATCAGTGCCGCAAATCATCCTCAGACTGATACTCAAAAAGTATCAGTACGAGGATAACTGTTCGTATGAGTGCCGCAACTGTCCATATCAGTGCCGCAACTGTCCATATCGGTGCCGCAACTGTCCATATCGGTGCCGCAACTGTCCATATCAGTGCCGCTAACTGTCCATATCAGTACAGCAACTATCCATACAGTGCCGCAACTGTCCATATCAGTGCCGCAACTATCCATATCGGTGCCGCAACTGTCCATATCGGTGCCGCAACTGTCCATATCGGTGCCGCAACTGTCCATATCAGTGCCGCAAATCATCCTCAGACTGATACTCAAAAAAGTATCAGTACGAGGATAACTGTTCGTATGAGTGCCGCAACTATCCATATCAGTGCCGCAACTGTCCATATCAGTGCCGCAACTATCCATATCAGTGCCGCAACTGTCCATATCAGTGCCGCAACTGTCCATATCGGTGCCGCAACTGTCCATATCGGTGCCGCAACTGTCCCTATCAGTGCCGAAACTGTCCATATCAGTACCGCAACTGTCCATATCGGTGCCGCAACTGTCCATATCGGTGCCGCAACTATCCATATCAGTGCCGCAACTGTCCATATCGGTGCCGCAACTGTCCATATCGGTGCCGCAACTATCCATATCAGTGCCGCAACTGTCCATATCAGTGCCGCAACTGTCCATATCGGTGCCGCAACTATCCATATCGGTGCCGCAACTGTCCATATCGGTGCCGCAACTGTCCATATCAGTGCCGCAACTGTCCATATCGGTGCCGCAACTGTCCATATCGGTGCCGCAACTGTCCATATCAGTGCCGCAACTATCCATATCGGTGCCGCAACTGTCCATATCGGTGCCGCAACTATCCATATCAGTGCCGCAACTGTCCATATCAGTGCCGCAACTCATCCTCGGACTGATACTCAAAAAAGTATCAGTACGAGGATAACTGTTCGTATGAGTGCCGCAACTATCCATATCAGTACCGCAACTGTCCATATCGGTGCCGCAACTGTCCATATCGGTGCCGCAACTATCCATATCGGTGCCGCAACTGTCCATATCGGTGCCGCAACTGTCCATATCGGTGCCGCAACTATCCATATCAGTGCCGCAACTGTCCATATCGGTGCCGCAACTGTCCATATCGGTGCCGCAACTATCCATATCAGTGCCGCAACTGTCCATATCGGTGCCGCAACTGTCCATATCAGTGCCGCAACTATCCATATCGGTGCCGCAACTATCCATATCGGTGCCGCAACTGTCCATATCAGTGCCGCAACTGTCCATATCAGTGCCGCAACTGTCCATATCAGTGCCGCAACTGTCCATATCAGTGCCGCAACTCATCCTCGGACTGATACTCAAAAAAGTATCAGTACGAGGATAACTGTTCGTATGAGTGCCGCAACTGTCCATATCAGTGCCGCAACTGTCCATATCAGTGCCGCAACTGTCCATATCAGTGCCGCAACTGTCCATATCGGTGCCGCAACTATCCATATCGGTGCCGCAACTGTCCATATCGGTGCCGCAACTGTCCATATCAGTGCCGCAACTATCCATATCAGTACCGCAACTGTCCATATCGGTGCCGCAACTGTCCATATCGGTGCCGCAACTATCCATATCAGTGCCGCAACTGTCCATATCGGTGCCGCAACTGTCCATATCGGTGCCGCAACTGTCCATATCAGTGCCGCAACTATCCATATCAGTGCCGCAACTATCCATATCAGTGCCGCAACTATCCATATCAGTGCCGCAACTGTCCATATCAGTGCCGCAACTGTCCATATCAGTGCCGCAACTGTCCATATCGGTGCCGCAACTATCCATATCAGTGCCGCAACTGTCCATATCAGTGCCGCAACTGTCCATATCGGTGCCGCAACTGTCCATATCGGTGCCGCAACTGTCCATATCGGTGCCGCAACTATCCATATCAGTGCCGCAACTATCCATATCAGTGCCGCAACTGTCCATATCAGTGCCGCAACTGTCCATATCAGTGCCGCAAATCATCCTCAGACTGATACTCAAAAAAGTATCAGTACGAGGATAACTGTTCCTATGAGTGCCGCAACTGTCCATATCAGTGCCGCAACTGTCCATAACAGTGCCGCAACTATCCATATCGGACCAGCAACTGTCCATATCGGTGCCGCAACTGTCCATATCGGTGCCGCAACTGTCCATATCGGTGCCGCAACTGTCCATATCGGTGCCGCAACTGTCCATATCAGTGCCGCAACTGTCCATATCAGTGCCGCAACTGTCCATATCGGTGCCGCAAATGTCCATATCAGTGCCGCAAATCATCCTCAGACTGATACTCAGAAAAGTATCAGTACGAGGATAACTGTTCCTATGAGTGCCGCAAGTGTCCATATCAGTGCCGCAACTGTCCATATCGGTGCCGCAACTATCCATATCGGACCAGCAACTGTCCATATCGGTGCCGCAACTGTCCATATCGGTGCCGCAACTGTCCATATCAGTGCCGCAACTGTCCATATCGGTGCCGCAACTATCCATATCGGTGCCGCAACTGTCCATATCAGTGCCGCAACTGTCCATATCGGTGCCGCAACTATCCATATCGGTGCCGCAACTGTCCATATCGGTGCCGCAACTATCCATATCAGTGCCGCAACTGTCCATATCGGTGCCGCAACTATCCATATCGGTGCCGCAACTGTCAATATCAGTGCCGCAACTATCCATATGAGTGCCGCAACTGTCCATAACAGTGCCGCAACTGTCCATATCGGTGCCGCAAATGTCCATATCAGTGCCGCAAATCATCCTCAGACTGATACTCAGAAAAGTATCAGTACGAGGATAACTGTTCCTATGAGTGCCGCAACTGTCCATATCAGTGCCGCAACTGTCCATATCGGTGCCGCAACTGTCCATATCGGTGCCGCAACTGTCCATATCGGTGCCGCAACTATCCATATCGGTGCCGCAACTGTCAATATCAGTGCCGCAACTGTCCATATCGGTGCCGCAACTGTCCATATCAGTGCCGCAACTGTCCATATCGGTGCCGCAACTGTCCATATCAGTGCCGCAAATCATCCTCAGACTGATACTCAGAAAAGTATCAGTACGAGGATAACTGTTCGTATGAGTGCCGCAACTGTCCATATCAGTGCCGCAACTGTCCATATCAGTGCCGCAACTGTCCATATCAGTGCCGCAACTGTCCATATCGGTGCCGCAACTATCCATATCGGTGCCGCAACTGTCCATATCGGTGCCGCAACTGTCCATATCGGTGCCGCAACTGTCCATATCGGTGCCGCAACTGTCCATATCAGTGCCGCAACTGTCCATATCGGTGCCGCAACTATCCATATCGGTGCCGCAAATGTCCATATCAGTGCCGCAACTGTCCATATCGGTGCCGCAAATGTCCATATCAGTGCCGCAAATCATCCTCAGATTGATACTCAAAAAAGTATCAGTACGAGGATAACTGTTCGTATGAGTGCCGCAACTGTCCATATCAGTGCCTCAACTGTCCATATCAGTGCCGCAACTGTTCATATCGGTGCCGCAACTGTCCATATCGGTGCCGCAACTGTCCATATCGGTGCCGCAACTGTCCATATCAGTACCGCAACTGTCCATATCGGTGCCGCAACTGTCCATATCGGTGCCGCAACTATCCATATCAGTGCCGCAACTGTCCATATCGGTGCCGCAACTATCCATATCGGTGCCGCAACTGTCCATATCGGTGCCGCAACTATCCATATCGGTGCCGCAACTGTCCATATCGGTGCCGCAACTGTCCATATCGGTGCCGCAACTGTCCATATCGGTGCCTCAACTATCCATATCAGTGCCGCAACTGTCCATATCGGTGCCGCAACTATCCATATCAGTGCCGCAACTGTCCATAACAGTGCCGCAAATCATCCTCAGACTGATACTCAAAAAAGTATCAGTACGAGGATAACTGTTCGTATGAGTGCCGCAACTGTCCATATCAGTGCCGCAACTGTCCATATCAGTGCCGCAACTGTCCATATCGGTGCCGCAACTGTCCATATCAGTGCCGCAACTATCCATATCGGTGCCGCAACTGTCAATATCAGTGCCGCAACTGTCCATATCAGTGCCGCAACTGTCCATATCAGTGCCGCAACTGTCCATATCAGTGCCGCAACTGTCCATATCAGTGCCGCAATCATCCTCAGACTGATACTCAAAAGTATCAGTACGAGATAACTGTCCATATCGGTGCCGCAAACTATCCATATCGGTGCCGCAACTGTCCATATCGGTGCCGCAACTGTCCATATCAGTGCCGCAACTGTCCATATCGGTGCCGCAACTATCCATATCGGTGCCGCAACTGTCCATATCGGTGCCGCAACTATCCATATCAGTGCCGCAACTGTCCATATCGGTGCCGCAAATCATCCTCAGACTGATACTCAAAAAAGTATCAGTACGAGGATAACTGTCCATATCGGTGCCGAAACTATCCATATCAGTACCGCAACTGTCCATATCGGTGCCGCAACTGTCCATATCGGTGCCGCAACTATCCATATCGGTGCCGCAACTGTCCATATCAGTGCCGCAACTGTCCATATCAGTGCCGCAACTATCCATATCAGTGCCGCAACTGTCCATATCGGTGCCGCAACTGTCCATATCGGTGCCGCAACTATCCATATCAGTGCCGCAACTGTCCATATCAGTGCCGCAAATCATCCTCAGACTGATACTCAAAAGTATCAGTACAGGATAACTGTTCCATATCGAGTGCCGCAACTATCCATATCAGTGCCGCAACTGTCCATATCAGTGCCGCAACTATCCATATCAGTGCCGCAACTGTCCATATCGGTGCCGCAACTGTCCATATCGGTGCCTCAACTATCCATATCAGTACCGCCACTATCCATATCAGTGCCGCAACTATCCATATCAGTGCCGCAACTGTCCATATCAGTGCCGCAAATCATCCTCAGACTGATACTCAAAAAAGTATCAGTACGAGGATAACTGTCCCATATCGGTGCCGAAACTATCCATATCAGTACCGCAACTGTCCATATCAGTGCCGCAACTGTCCATATCGGTGCCGCAACTATCCATATCGGTGCCGCAACTGTCCATATCGGTGCCGCAACTATCCATATCAGTGCCGCAACTGTCCATATCGGTGCCGCAACTATCCATATCGGTGCCGCAACTGTCAATATCAGTGCCGCAAATCATCCTCAGACTGATACTCAAAAAAAGTATCAGTACGAGGATAACTGTTCCTATGAGTGCCGCAACTATCCAAATCAGTGCCGCAACTGTCCATATCAGTGCCGCAACTGTCCATATCGGTGCCGCAACTGTCCATATCGGTGCCGCAACTGTCCATATCAGTGCCGCAACTGTCCATATCAGTGCCGCAACTGTCCATAACAGTGCCGCAACTGTCCATATCGGTGCCGCAACTGTCCATATCAGTGCCGCAACTGTCCATATCAGTGCCGCAACTGTCCATATCGGTGCCGCAACTATCCATATCAGTGCCGCAACTGTCCATATCGGTGCCGCAACTATCCATATCAGTGCCGCAACTGTCCATATCGGTGCCGCAACTATCCATATCGGTGCCGCAACTGTCCATATCGGTGCCGCAACTATCCATATCAGTGCCGCAACTGTCCATATCGGTGCCGCAACTGTCCATATCGGTGCCGCAACTATCCATATCGGTGCCGCAACTGTCCATCTCAGTGCCTCAACTGTCCATATCAGTGCCGCAACTATCCATATCAGTGCCGCAACTGTCCATATCGGTGCCGCAACTGTCCATATCGGTGCCGCAACTATCCATATCGGTGCCGCAAATGTCCATATCAGTGCCGCAAATCATCCTCAGACTGATACTCAAAAAAGTATCAGTACGAGGATAACTGTTCCTATGAGTGCCGCAACTATCCATATCAGTGCCGCAACTGTCCATATCAGTGCCGCAACTATCCATATCAGTGCCGCAACTGTCCATATCGGTGCCGCAACTGTCCATATCGGTGCCGCAACTATCCATATCAGTGCCGCAACTGTCCATATCAGTGCCGCAACTGTCCATATCGGTGCCGCAACTGTCCATATCGGTGCCGCAAATCATCCTCAGACTGATATCAAAAAGTATCAGTACGGGATAACTGTCCATATCGAGTGCCGAAACTATCCATATCAGTGCCGCAACTGTCCATATCAGTGCCGCAACTGTCCATATCGGTGCCGCAACTATCCATATCGGTGCCGCAACTGTCCATATCGGTGCCGCAACTATCCATATCAGTGCCGCAACTGTCCATATCGGTGCCGCAACTATCCATATCGGTGCCGCAACTGTCCATATCGGTGCCCCAAATCATCCTCAGACTGATACTCAAAAAAGTATCAGTACGAGGATAACTGTTCCTATGAGTGCCGCAACTTTCCAAATCAGTGCCTCAACTGTCCATATCAGTGCCGCAACTGTCCATATCGGTGCCGCAACTGTCCATATCGGTGCCGCAAATGTCCATATCAGTGCCGCAACTGTCCATATCAGTGCCGCAACTGTCCATATCGGTGCCGCAACTGTCCATATCAGTGCCGCAACTATCCATATCAGTGCCGCAACTGTCCATATCAGTGCCGCAACTATCCATATCGGTGCCGCAACTGTCCATATCGGTGCCGCAACTGTCCATATCAGTGCCGCAACTGTCCATATCGGTGCCGCAACTGTCCATATCGGTGCCGCAACTGTCCATATCGGTGCCGCAACTATCCATATCAGTGCCGCAACTGTCCATATCAGTGCCGCAACTGTCCATATCGGTGCCGCAACTGTCCATATCAGTGCCGCAAATCATC
Source organism: Rhizoglyphus robini (assembly GCA_023373905.1). Taxonomy (NCBI): domain Eukaryota; kingdom Metazoa; phylum Arthropoda; class Arachnida; order Sarcoptiformes; family Acaridae; genus Rhizoglyphus; species Rhizoglyphus robini. The sequence goes on along the minus strand of JAKIJQ010000484.1, from coordinate 8,269 downwards.
CTCAGACTGATACTCAAAAAAGTATCAGTACGAGGATAACTGTTCCTATGAGTGCCGCAACTATCCAAATCAGTGCCGCAACTGTCCATATCAGTGCCGCAAATGTCCAAATCAGTGCCGCAACTGTCCATATCGGTGCCGCAACTATCCATATCGGTGCCGCAACTGTCAATATCAGTGCCGCAACTGTCCATATCAGTGCCGCAACTGTCCATATCGGTGCCGCAACTGTCCATATCGGTGCCGCAACTGTCCATATCAGTGCCGCAAATCATCCTCAGACTGATACTCAAAAAGTATCAGTACGAGGATAACTGTCCATATCGGTGCCGAAACTATCCATATCAGTGCCGCAACTGTCCATATCGGTGCCGCAACTGTCCATATCAGTGCCGCAACTGTCCATATCGGTGCCGCAACTGTCCATATCAGTGCCGCAACTGTCCATATCAGTGCCGCAACTATCCATATCAGTGCCGCAACTGTCCATATCAGTGCCGCAAATCATCCTCAGACTGATACTCAAAAAGTATCAGTACGAGGATAACTGTCCATATCGAGTGCCGCAACTATCCATATCAGTGCCGCAACTGTCCATATCAGTGCCGCAACTGTCCATATCAGTGCCGCAACTGTCCTTATCGGTGCCGCAACTGTCCATATCGGTGCCGCAACTATCAATATCAGTGCCGCAACTGTCCATATCAGTGCCGCAACTGTCCATATCGGTGCCGCAAACTGTCCATATCAGTGCCGCAAATCATCCTCAGACTGATACTCAAAAAGTATCAGTACGAGGATAACTGTTCCATATGAGTGCCGCAACTATCCATATCAGTGCCGCAACTGTCCATATCAGTGCCGCAACTGTCCATATCGGTGCCGCAACTGTCCATATCGGTGCCGCAACTATCCATATCAGTGCCGCAACTGTCCATATCAGTGCCGCAACTGTCCATATCGGTGCCGCAACTGTCCATATCGGTGCCGCAACTATCCATATCAGTGCCGCAACTGTCCATATCAGTGCCGCAACTGTCCATATCAGTGCCGCAACTATCCATATCAGTGCCGCAACTGTCCATATCGGTGCCGCAACTGTCCATATCAGTGCCGCAACTATCCATATCAGTGCCGCAACTGTCCATATCGGTGCCGCAACTGTCCATATCGGTGCCGCAACTGTCCATATCGGTGCCGCAACTATCCATATCGGTGCCGCAAATCATCCCTCAGACTGATACTCAAAAAAGTATCAATACGAGTAACTGTCCATATCGGTGCCGCAACTGTCCATATCGGTGCCGCAACTATCCATATCAGTGCCGCAACTGTCCATATCAGTGCCGCAAATCATCCTCAGACTGATACTCAAAATATCAGTACGAGGATAACTGTTCCTATGAGTGCCGCAACTATCCAAATCAGTGCCGCAACTGTCCATATCAGTGCCGCAACTGTCCATATCGGTGCCGCAACTATCCATATCGGTGCCGCAACTGATCCTCAGACTGTACTCAAAATATCAGTGCCGCAGAAACTGTCCATATCGGTGCCGCAACTGTCCATATCGGTGCCGCAACTATCCATATCAGTGCCGCAACTGTCCATATCAGTGCCGCAAATCATCCTCAGACTGATACTCAAAAAGTATCAGTACGAGGATAACTGTTCCTATGAGTGCCGCAACTATCCAAATCAGTGCCGCAACTGTCCATATCAGTGCCGCAACTGTCCATATCGGTGCCGCAACTATCCATATCAGTGCCGCAACTGTCCATATCGGTGCCGCAACTGTCCATATCGGTGCCGCAACTGTCCATATCGGTGCCGCAACTATCCATATCAGTGCCGCAAATCATCCTCAGACTGATACTCAAAAAGTATCAGTACGAGGATAACTGTCCAAATCGGTGCCGCAACTGTCCATATCGCTGCCGCAACTATCCATATCGGTGCCTCAACTATCCATATCAGTACCGCCACTATCCATATCAGTGCCGCAACTATCCATATCAGTGCCGCAACTGTCCATATCGGTGCCGCAACTGTCCATATCGGTGCCTCAACTATCCATATCAGTACCGCCACTATCCATATCAGTGCCGCAACTATCCATATCAGTGCCGCAACTGTCCATATCGGTGCCTCAACTATCCATATCAGTGCCGCAACTGTCCATATCGGTGCCGCAACTGTCCATATCGGTGCCGCAACTATCCATATCAGTGCCGCAACTGTCCATATCGGTGCCGCAACTATCCATATCGGTGCCGCAACTGTCCATATCGGTGCCGCAACTATCCATATCAGTGCCGCAACTGTCCATATCAGTGCCGCAACTGTCCATATCGGTGCCGCAACTGTCCATATCAGTGCCGCAAATCATCCTCAGACTGATACTCAAAAAAGTATCAGTACGAGGATAACTGTTCCATATGAGTGCCGCAACTATCCAAATCAGTGCCGCAACTGTCCATATCAGTGCCGCAACTGTCCATATCGGTGCCGCAACTGTCCATATCAGTGCCGCAACTATCCATATCGGTGCCGCAACTGTCCATATCAGTGCCGCAACTGTCCATATCAGTGCCGCAACTGTCCATATCGGTGCCGCAACTGTCCATATCAGTGCCGCAACTGTCCATATCAGTGCCGCAAATCATCCATATCAGTACCGCAACTGTCCATATCGGTGCCGCAACTGTCCATATCGGTGCCGCAACTATCCATATCAGTGCCGCAACTGTCCATATCGGTGCCGCAACTATCCATATCGGTGCCGCAACTGTCCATATCGGTGCCTCAACTATCCATATCAGTACCGCCACTATCCATATCAGTGCCGCAACTGTCCATATCGGTGCCGCAACTGTCCATATCAGTGCCGCAAATCATCCTCAGACTGATACTCAAAAACGTATCAGTACGAGGATAACTGTTCCTATGAGTGCCGCAACTATCCAAATCAGTGCCGCAACTGTCCATATCAGTGCCGCAACTGTCCTTATCGGTGCTGCAACTGTCCTTATCAGTGCCGCAACTATCCATATCGGTGCCGCAACTGTCAATATCAGTGCCGCAACTGTCCATATCAGTGCCGCAACTGTCCATATCGGTGCCGCAACTGTCAATATCAGTGCCGCAACTGTCCATATCAGTGCCGCAAATCATCCTCAGACTGATACTCAAAAAGTATCAGTACGAGGATAACTGTCCATATCGGTGCCGAAACTATCCATATCTGTACCGCAACTGTCCATATCGGTGCCGCAACTGTCCATATCAGTGCCGCAACTGTCCATATCGGTGCCGCAACTATCCTTATCGGTGCCGCAACTGTCCATATCGGTGCCTCAACTATCCATATCAGTGCCGCAACTGTCCATATCGGTGCCGTAAATCATCCTCAGACTGATACTCAAAAAAGTATCAGTACGAGGATAACTGTCCATATCGGTGCCGAAACTATCCATATCAGTACCGCAACTGTCCATATCGGTGCCGCAACTGTCCATATCGGTGCCGCAACTGTCCATCATCAGTGCCTCAACTGTCCATATCAGTACCGCAACTATCCATATGAGTGCCGCAACTGTCCATATCAGTGCCTCAACTGTCCACATCAGTGCCGCAACTGTTCATATCGGTGCAGCAACTGTCCATATCGGTGCCGCAAACTGTCCATATCAGTGCCGCAACTGTCCATATCAGTGCCGCAACTGTCCATATCGGTGCCGCAACTGTCCATATCGGTGCCGCAACTATCCATATCAGTGCCGCAACTGTCCATATCAGTGCCGCAACTATCCATATCAGTACCGCAACTGTCCATATCGGTGCCGCAACTGTCCATATCGGTGCCGCAACTATCCATATCAGTGCCGCAACTGTCCATATCGGTGCCGCAACTATCCATATCGGTGCCGCAACTGTCCATATCGGTGCCTCAACTATCCATATCTGTGCCGCAAATCATCCTCAGACTGATACTCAAAAAAGTATCAGTACGAAGATAACTGTCCATATCAGTGCCGCAACTGTCCATATCGCTGCCGCAACTATCCATATCGGTGCCTCAACTATCCATATCAGTACCGCCACTATCCATATCAGTGCCGCAACTATCCATATCAGTGCCGCAACTGTTCATATCGGTGCCGCAACTGTCCATATCGGTGCCTCAACTATCCATATCAATACCGCCACTATCCATATCAGTGCCGCAACTATCCATATCAGTGCCGCAACTGTCCATATCGGTGCCTCAACTATCCATATCAGTACCGCAACTGTCCATATCGGTGCCGCAACTGTCCATATCGGTGCCGCAACTATCCATATCAGTGCCGCAACTGTCCATATCGGTGCCGCAACTATCCATATCGGTGCCGCAACTGTCCATATCGGTGCCTCAACTATCCATATCAGTACCGCCACTATCCATATCAGTGCCGCAACTATCCATATGAGTGCCGCAACTGTCCATATCAGTGCCGCAAATCATCCTCAGACTGATACTCAAAAAACGTATCAGTACGAGGATAACTGTTCCTATGAGTGCCGCAACTATCCAAATCAGTGCCGCAACTGTCCATATCAGTGCCGCAACTGTCCTTATCGGTGCTGCAACTGTCCTTATCAGTGCCGCAACTATCCATATCGGTGCCGCAACTGTCAATATCAGTGCCGCAACTGTCCATATCAGTGCCGCAACTGTCCATATCGGTGCCGCAACTGTCAATATCAGTGCCGCAACTGTCCATATCAGTGCCGCAAATCATCCTCAGACTGATACTCAAAAAGTATCAGTACGAGGATAACTGTCCATATCGGTGCCGAAACTATCCATATCTGTACCGCAACTGCCAAAGGCTGAATCTTAGGGCAGTTGGCGAACTTTTTCAAAATTTAAAAAAAAAAATAAAAAAAAAAAAAAACAAAAAAAAAAAAACAAAAACAACAAAAATAAATATCAAAATTGTCCATATCAGTGCCGCAACTATCCATATCAGTGCCGCAACTGTCCATATCATGTGCGCAAGTCATATGGTGCCGCAATTCATATCAGTGCGAACTGTCCAATGGTGCTAATGTAATATGGGCTAACTGTCCATATCAGTGCCGCAAATCATCCTCAGACTGATACTCAAAAAGTATCAGTACGAGGATAACTGTCCATATCGGTGCCGAAACTATCCATATCTGTACCGCAACTGTCCATATCGGTGCCGCAACTGTCCATATCAGTGCCGCAACTGTCCATATCGTTGCCGCAACTATCCTTATCGGTGCCGCAACTGTCCATATCGGTGCCTCAACTATCCATATCAGTGCCGCAACTGTCCATATCGGTGCCGTAAATCATCCTCAGACTGATACTCAAAAAGTATCAGTACGAGGATAACTGTCCATATCGGTGCCGAAACTATCCATATCAGTACCGCAACTGTCCATATCGGTGCCGCAACTGTCCATATCGGTGCCGCAACTATCCATATCGGTGCCGAAACTGTCCATCTCAGTGCCTCAACTGTCCATATCAGTACCGCAACTATCCATATGAGTGCCGCAACTGTTCATATCAGTGCCTCAACTGTCCACATCAGTGCCGCAACTGTTCATATCGGTGCAGCAACTGTCCATATCGGTGCCGCAAATGTCCATATCAGTGCCGCAACTGTCCATATCAGTGCCGCAACTGTCCATATCGGTGCCGCAACTGTCCATATCGGTGCCGCAACTATCCATATCAGTGCCGCAACTGTCCATATCAGTGCCGCAACTATCCATATCAGTACCGCAACTGTCCATATCGGTGCCGCAACTGTCCATATCGGTGCCGCAACTATCCATATCAGTGCCGCAACTGTCCATATCGGTGCCGCAACTATCCATATCGGTGCCGCAACTGTCCATATCGGAGCCTCAACTATCCATATCTGTGCCGCAAATCATCCTCAGACTGATACTCAAAAAAGTATCAGTACGAAGATAACTGTCCATATCAGTGCCGCAACTGTCCATATCGCTGCCGCAACTATCCATATCGGTGCCTCAACTATCCATATCAGTACCGCCACTATCCATATCAGTGCCGCAACTATCCATATCAGTGCCGCAACTGTTCATATCGGTGCCGCAACTGTCCATATCGGTGCCTCAACTATCCATATCAATACCGCCACTATCCATATCAGTGCCGCAACTATCCATATCAGTGCCGCAACTGTCCATATCGGTGCCTCAACTATCCATATCAGTACCGCAACTGTCCATATCGGTGCCGCAACTGTCCATATCGGTGCCGCAACTATCCATATCAGTGCCGCAACTGTCCATATCGGTGCCGCAACTATCCATATCGGTGCCGCAACTGTCCATATCGGTGCCTCAACTATCCATATCAGTACCGCCACTATCCATATCAGTGCCGCAACTATCCATATGAGTGCCGCAACTGTCCATATCAGTGCCGCAAATCATCCTCAGACTGATACTCAAAAACGTATCAGTACGAGGATAACTGTTCCTATGAGTGCCGCAACTATCCAAATCAGTGCCGCAACTGTCCATATCAGTGCCGCAACTGTCCTTATCGGTGCTGCAACTGTCCTTATCAGTGCCGCAACTATCCATATCGGTGCCGCAACTGTCAATATCAGTGCCGCAACTGTCCATATCAGTGCCGCAACTGTCCATATCGGTGCCGCAACTGTCAATATCAGTGCCGCAACTGTCCATATCAGTGCCGCAAATCATCCTCAGACTGATACTCAAAAAAGTATCAGTACGAGGATAACTGTTCTTATGAGTGCCGCAACTGTCCATATCAGTGCCGCAACTGTCCATATCGGTGCCGCAACTGTCCATATCGGTGCCGCAACTATCCATATCGGTGCCGAAACTGTCCATCTCAGTGCCTCAACTGTCCATATCAGTACCGCAACTATCCATATCAGTGCCGCAACTGTTCATATCGGTGCCGCAACTGTCCATATCGGTGCCTCAACTATCCATATCAGTACCGCCACTATCCATATCAGTGCCGCAAATCATCCTCAGACTGATACTCAAAAAAGTATCAGTACGAGGATAACTGTCCAAATCGGTGCCGCAACTGTCCATATCGCTGCCGCAACTATCCATATCGGTGCCTCAACTATCCATATCAGTACCGCCACTATCCATATCAGTGCCGCAACTATCCATATCAGTGCCGCAACTGTTCATATCGGTGCCGCAACTGTCCATATCGGTGCCTCAACTATCCATATCAGTACCGCCACTATCCATATCAGTGCCGCAACTATCCATATCAGTGCCGCAACTGTCCATATCGGTGCCGCAACTATCCATATCAGTACCGCAACTGTCCATATCGGTGCCGCAACTGTCCATATCGGTGCCGCAACTATCCATATCAGTGCCGCAACTGTCCATATCGGTGCTTCAACTATCCATATCAGTACCGCAACTGTCCATATCGGTGCCGCAACTGTCCATATCGGTGCCGCAACTATCCATATCAGTGCCGCAACTGTCCATATCGGTGCCGCAACTATCCATATCGGTGCCGCAACTGTCCATATCGGTGCCGCAACTGTCCATATCGGTGCCGCAACTATCCATATCAGTGCCGCAAATCATCCTCAGACTGATACTCAAAAAGTATCAGTACGAGGATAACTGTCCAAATCGGTGCCGCAACTGTCCATATCGCTGCCGCAACTATCCATATCGGTGCCTCAACTATCCATATCAGTACCGCCACTATCCATATCAGTGCCGCAACTATCCATATCAGTGCCGCAACTGTTCATATCGGTGCCGCAACTGTCCATATCGGTGCCTCAACTATCCATATCAGTACCGCCACTATCCATATCAGTGCCGCAACTATCCATATCAGTGCCGCAACTGTCCATATCGGTGCCGCAACTATCCATATCAGTACCGCAACTGTCCATATCGGTGCCGCAACTGTCCATATCGGTGCCGCAACTATCCATATCAGTGCCGCAACTGTCCATATCGGTGCCGCAACTATCCATATCAGTACCGCAACTGTCCATATCGGTGCCGCAACTGTCCATATCGGTGCCGCAACTATCCATATCAGTGCCGCAACTGTCCATATCGGTGCCGCAACTATCCATATCGGTGCCGCAACTGTCCATATCAGTGCCGCAACTGTCCATATCGGTGCCGCAACTATCCATATCAGTGCCGCAACTGTCCATATCAGTGCCGCAACTGTCCATATGAG